>JAXQGX010000447.1:0-15076 GCA_037040455.1 Irpex sp. P115-07
TGAGTCGGGGTCCTGTCAATGAAAGCCGGGCAGGCGAGCGAATGAATCATGAATCCTCTTCACTGCATCAAACAAACTTGCAGCAAGTATATATGGTACTAAGTGATACGCAGTCAGCTACTGCGCGAAATACTCAAGAGCGATGGTAAATACTTAGCGGTGCCATTGGGAAGGTATCGGCCTATGGCGGAACGGGCATAGTAGCGCCCCGTGTCAAGTGTGGTCATGTGACGAAAAAGAGGTCCCAGTAGTGTTGTTTTGAATGAGATCTCAAGGACCGATTTGGGAAATCGGAATTTCTTACACGCGTCGAGGATGCGCGGGACCTCTTTTTGTATGACAGTATCGTATTGTCCCTTGGGCCCGCGTCAATACAGACAAAGAAGATCTGGTTGTGATGATATGACTCACCTTGGACACTTTGATGCGAAATATAACAATCCTCTCAGGTAGTTGCTCCATCTTCTTTTGGTAAGCAATCAGTCGTTCCGAAATCATCTTGGTCAATTCTTGAACCATCTGTCATAATATAGCGTCAACGAAACCAGAGAAGCGTTATAGAGGAGGATAAATACCTCATCGCCACCCCTTCCGAATTGCAGCCCAAGACTCGCCGGGTAATGCACAAAATCGTCGTCCGTATTGGCAACAACAGCAGAGATCGCCGGCCCCTTAGTCAGTCTTACTGGCATTGAAAACTCGTCCAGTCTCGTTAGCCCCACACCTATTAACATTGTCTTCTTCGACTTTAACCACCCCATCACTGCATCCTCCCTCAGTAGATGGTTGATACCGCCAAGCTTGGCATTAAGCTTTAGGCAGACATTGGAGAAGTATTGGTCTAAGGCGTTCGGCCAGATGGAAGAAGCTTTTCGAGGCGTGAGGAGCATGAACACAGTTTGCAAGCCCAGCACTACGTCGCACAGTCGCTTGATGCCGGGGTAGATGAACTTGTCTTCCCCTGAAAGAAGAACCAGAATGAAACTCGGCTTGTTATCGCGGTCAAGCTTTGAGGTGAGCGTGGCGTGAATAGTTTGTAAGGCGTGCCTCCTTCCTAGGTCCTGGTGTTCGTGCGGCGGTAAACGTGGAGTGGCCATAATGGTGGGCCAGTCGTTAGAGATAGTGATACCGGTGCTCTTGCATTTGTTTATGAAAGTAAGAAGAAAACTCGTCAGTTCTGGGTCATCGATACCAGAGAATTCGCCTCGACGACCATCTTGTACGAGCAAAACAGCCCAGTTGGACATGTTGCCGCCCTCGCAGAATTTTAAGCCCGAGATGTTCCACAATGCGTCCTGAACATCTAGCGATCTGCCAAAAGCATACTTCACCGCTGGAGGTTGAAGAATACGGGCGGGGATGACGGTCATGTCTGGTGCTACACTCACACCGAACCTATCACGGGTTGCGGTATTCGTCTTCAGTCCAAAGAGGGGGAGACCGTCGCTGACGATCGAATTGGCATTACTTGTTGGCACGTTCGTGGAAGATCTGCTCGTACTAAGAACTGCGTCGTCCGGCAGCCTGCCACGGTAGATTTGGCCGGGGAAAATGAAGCAAACCTCCGGTGGGAGGAGGTTGGACGTATGGGATGTGCCGACGTCAATTAAGGGCAGTCGGTCAGCGTATTGTAGCTGAATGTTGTATTCTGCTTGCTCGATTGTCAATACTGAGAGTACTGATGGCATCAGAACATGAAAGACTCACTTTGCTGAAAGTACTGCTCGACGGTCACGGCACGGCCCAGCTCAGCACTGTGAAAGCTCGTCTGCCGTGCGTTGGTGTTTAAAATACGGAGGATCGTATGCCTCTTTCTGTATCCCAGATGGGTCGTCTCAACTTTCAACCGCCGCAAGAACCGTGAAATGTGGGTAGGTAGTATAGCGTTCTGTGTATATTGGAGGGACGCAAGAATAGCATCTGCAAGATTTCCCGGCGCGTAGAATGTTTCCATACAGGTGTCGATGTTCACCACCAGCTGCTTGTACATTGGACGAACCGACACAAAATAACCGCGTCGGGCCTCGATACCCATTGAGAGCGACCAGCTCGGTTGTGCGAGAGAGAAGTACTTCCTTTGTTCCACTCGAACTACGCTGGACTGGTTGACGAGGTCTTTGGCACGTTTTTGGAGAATGAGGTTCATGGCGGAGACAATGGGCCCCGTGTTGAACTGTCTTTGTTTCCCGGTGAGATGTCTGTTAGTATTGCAAGTGATGTTAGTTTGAGCTGAGATACCGTACATGACACTCACGGCACCATCTCGTCGAGATCGAGCCGCTTAACAAAGGTTACTTTGACAGAGAATACGGGGGCTTCAGCCGCGAGGTTGATTTGGTCAGGACCAGTATAGGTGATCTGGATATTGAGTGGCTGGGGAAGTTGACGAATAGACACAATCCTTTGGCTGGAGTCGTGCGCAAAGAAATCGGCGTAGGGCGCGCATTCCAGACTAACTTCAAGTAGTTGAAAAATTCGCGCCGTACGGAGGCCCGAAGTATATGGCGAGATCTGAACACTATAATCAAAAAGCTGCATCTGTTGTGGGACCCGTAGTGCGAAGCAATTCGCTCGCAGATTGATTGGACTACCGGTCGTGCCAAAGCCTGTCCTCAGGGGAGCCTCCGGTATAGGCTGAAGGATACTGAAGGAGCTAACGAGGGTGTCGAGTTCAGCGAGATGTGGGTTTGGTGTGGCAGGGGTTGCAGGAGTGTACATGACTGGGGCACCAAGCCTACCACGCCCGGCGCCGCTGGGTCCACGACCACCTCGGGAGCTTCCCCGAGTGTTGCTTGCACTCTGGGTATCCTGACCTCTACCACCGCCACCACTACTACCTCGGCCGGTTCCTCTACTTCGCGGTCGTCGACGCATGCTCGATATAAGTCAGTCAGTTGTCAGTTATCGGTTGAGGTCACAGGGAAGATGCAGCAGCTGGCGTCTTTGCTACGCCCTAGAGCCGCCATGTTTACGTATAGTTATCCACACAGAAGCGTACCATTCATTTCCGCGTGGGTAATCTGCTAGCAGTCTAAGTCAGCTGGGTTATTGGGGGATGAGTCGAGACCACACAAGACCTCGATTCCTCTATCCACATTGTTCGTGCCACAGGACCGTCATAGTCCAACCTTCTTGGTAAAACTCGAAAATTGGTTTGGATATATGCTTTAATAATGGAGTGCACTGTGGATCACACAGGTTACAGTACAGAAATCGAGCTCTCACTGGCATGAGCGTGTTTTAATCGTGGCTCATGGCGAGTCCGACTTAACAGTCCTTGGAGTTGTCGGAGGGGCTTCAACTTGGATCTGGCCTTAAGTAGCAGCTATAGACTCCGAGATACCTAAAGAAACCCTAAACCAGGTCAAACGCTCGTGGATATCAGGGAAGCAATAAAGCTCACGAAGAACATGGTCGATTCGGCTGCCAGTGACCGCCATAGCATAACTTAAGATTGTAACTTCTCACCTGAGGCACCGTGGTGAGTGCTCCTCCTTACTTGGGGGTAGTAGTTATTTACAGACCAGGTTCTTTCAATGCCCCATGGCTGAGTTGGTTACAGCGTCCGACTGTTATCGCAAGGCTTGAATTCGCTAAGGTCACGTGTTCGGCAATCGGAAGGTCGTGAGTTCGAGCCTCACTGGGGCAGTCTTTTTGTTCATCACTCTTTTTATGCCACACGAGTCTACTTTTGTTGCCGTCAGTGAGTTCTGAGGCCAGCAGAATTGTAGAAATACGTGGCGAGGAAGGTACAGGCTGACTATACAATAAGCGCTGAGTTCAAGTTATGAGGACACCCTAGTAACTTGCGCAATATTGCATGAAAGTCCACGAGACACGTACATCCCTGCAACAGAACCACTATACCGCTGATAAGAAGTTATGCTACCTTATACTTATACGTCCATAGCCTTCAGACTATCAGTGCTCAGTCACTAGATTATCGACATCGACAATCTCCTGTCGAGTATTATAAGATAGACCCAGCACACTTGGTCTATCTTACATGGGATTCTTGAAGGCTGGCAGACTTTGCGAGAGGGTGGCAGAAGCCATGAGAGATGTACGTAAGTTGAGCGGTGATAGAATCTCTCGGACCCTGCTAATTATAATGCACTGTCACGGTCATATAGAGCGACCCAATGGCCATACTGTATCGTACGCTCTAGAGTCTGGTCTTCGCCTGGAGTGACTCTCCTCAGAAGCGTCATGTCAAGGCATCGTTGCGTGCTCGGCGTGTTGTGAGTTCTCGTATAGCTGCAAGTCGACGATCGTGTCTTGGGAAAGAAGGTCTCATACTTACCTGACATCCATTCTCCATCATAATGATCATCTGCCAGCAAACGTTAGAAATACGGTCATCTAGAATAACAAGTATTCCGCTTACTCTCGGAGGCAGGCTACAGATTTGAAAAGTGCGACCGCTCTCCGTTGTGCACGTTCCGATAGTATTGCAACATCCGGAGAGGAACCCGAGTCGCAATCCGTCTAAATTCTATAACCGGAGGTCAGTAGTAGACGTCAAACTCGCTGGGAGTCGTTCCACTTACATGTGGATCACCTGTCAAAGCACCACGGTAGAATTCATATACTCTTCCACCATCCTGAACGCTAATGAGAAAAGCAAGGGGCAGACCTTTGATAGCACTTGCGTCTCGATCCCTCTGACCGTCCACGTAATTTCCGGGGAAACCGATCATGAAGAGGGTCAGCAGACCGGTATATATTGTGTATACACGTCAGAGTCTATTTCCTTGAATGTGTATGGATGCACCTACAAACGTCACTTTGACGGCGTCCAAGCGCCCCCGGAACCGAATCTCCATATTCCTCCGTACGTGCGACAGCCTGAGAGGAGTCGGAGGCACGGAGGCATATAGTGGCAATCGGGCTCTCAGCGGTACAGAGCTTATGAGCCTGAAAGTTGACGATTGCCACACGGCGAACGTACACCTCCAGGTCCGTTACCTATGCTGTATTGTAATGCACAGGAGGCGGAGGATGTTGAAACATCCGACGACATTTTGAAGGTCCACTCACCTCGAGAGCCTGCCCGCGTATGGACTGGCCGCCGTTAAGTATGTATGCGCACTAAGCTCAGGGTGAATAATCAGCAAGCCGAGCCAAAGCTTATCGTCTAGTAAGTATGATGCTTACGTCTTCAGGCTCGGGTCGGAATACATATCGGTAAATGCTCGCCTTCTTCCGATATATCCTGCGCCGGAGTAGCTGGCCATGTACAGTAACGAAACGATGCCGTAACTGGGAAAGCCTGAATTCTGCGCTCACCATCATTCCTCTATTTACCTTTCTCGCCTATCTCGCCACATCCTGTCCCGTCTTATACTCCGCGACACCCACAATCCACATGCACACGTCCGCCGGACCAACCTTGCCTCATCCTGCGACAACCCGAACAGCGGTGTCCTTCCGTCGGGGTCATATGCATTGTAGCGCAAATTAAACAATGAAACCCGATTGCTCACATGGTACTCGAGATCCAGGAACACCCAAGCTTTCAGACTTTCAGGAACCTAGACGGGGAAACAGGAGGAAACGCGGTTGACGAGGGGGGAAGCAATGGAAAGGTCAGACGAGCGACCGTGGGAAGGAGGGTGGATCGTCGAGAGTATGCACGAATCGTCGGTTGCGCAGCACTATCACTTCGCAGTTATTTCATCTAAAATTGACCAATTATAGCATCAGCAAGTGAACCCAGAGAACGTGTGAACGGCTTGCGACGTTCTCGCGTCACAGAGGCAATTCGTACATCTGGTTCTTCCTTCTACAGCGTGAGCACAAGAGCCAGAGCAGGTCGTCGAAAAAAATACAGGTAAACGAATTCAGGGTGGCACTCACAGAAGATCTTTCAGCCTCCCGCCAAGGACATTTAGCACATGACTGAACGCCTCCGAACGCTGAACGTCACGACTAGTGGCGGCCTTGTGCTGGTGCACTTGTGGTCAACATTACCACCTGCCACACTGACTCTATAGATAGCCGAACGTGCACAGCGTGCTCGTGTGACCTGCCAATGCGATGAGATGATGTGATCCGTCTCAGCAACAGAAAGACAGGAAGCACATACAATACACAGTGCACACACACCGACTTACCGACCTATCACATCAACAGCACCGCAACCTGCCAGTCGGTCGTAACGGTAGGTGCGACGACGAACGAGGTATGGCGCACTGGCATATCATCAGCTGGTGTGAGACGAAGCGCCCGAGAGGAGGAGCCATGTGCACGGTGTGCCTGATCATGAATTTGATGATTTGACGGGAGTGAGTGTCCACATGCGTCCACAAAAACTGTAGGTTGCTCCGGGCTCCTGCCTAGGTCGCCTAGATAGCGAAATTGCTCTGCCCGCGTGTGCACGTACGTAGCGTCAAGTGGATGTTGTTCCGTAAATTGTTCGAGTCCCTGCTGGGTCGTGCTCAAGTAACTTATATTGGTGTCGTGTTTGAGTTCTCTGCTTATTGTTCGAATTGACGTCTTCCCAGTGATAAGGTGAGAAGTAAAGTTCTGAGACAGCTGGCGCGGTACATTGCTCAGTACTTGCTACTATGTATCCAAGGCAATCAGCGCACCGTCGTACAGCACTGTAAATCTCGGAAGCATAAATAAGAATGGACGCCGGCTCACTGAGAGAAGTCCAGAAGCACAGTTGAGTAGTACGGGACGATCTGATTCTCATGCATCTCATGGCCAGCCACTCGGATTGCCATGGAGTCTAATTCATTGTTTCCCAGGCACGGAAAGCATGGGGAGAGTGTGGGAGTCTCTGTGCCTTGGCTATGATAAGAGTGCGGAACTACCGCCAAGAGTACTTGTATCAATCGTAATCGTACCGTACTATGTGCTGGGTTGCATGAGGTTGCATGGGCACGACGGTAATTGGAAATCTCACGTTTCGAATTCAAGATGGTCATGAAGTTGAGGTACACGATTCGCGATCGGGAAACATAGTAGGATTCTTTGACGGGTGAGAATCATCTGTGTGAAGGATCAGCGTGATGGAGGCAGCCTGAGAAAGAGAGTCACGATATGTACATTGTGATCAAAGTTAGAGTGCGTGCGGTATAGATCGTTGAATTGCATGCAATAGAAGAAGGTGCAAGATCTACCTAGAGATATCAACTCGTCACTAGTAGGGAATACAGATGGTGTCTGAGGAGAGGGTGGCGCACACTGACACCTAGCTCGGGAGTGGACACCTTCCCTTCCTGTCCAGAAGTACTCCATCTACTCCCAGGTCCGAGTCTGTGGCCAACGCCCATCATATACATGAAGCGTCACATCGTTATCATACCTCGACTGTGACTAGCTACAGCCCAGGTACGCTCCAGACGCACCACCTCGTCCCAGCTTTCCTAGTTTGACTCTATGACTCTATCGCGATGATCTCATAGAGCCCGACTTTGATAGAATGCCAGGCTTATCTACCTTAGTTTGATGGCGCGGCAGAAGTTGAGAGAAACTGTAATCAACAACTCCGAGGTGTACATACACAGCGTTTTTTTCAGTTGGCGCAGATCTTTCTCCGCTCGGAGCTACGCTATGAGTTGAGATGAGGTGAGATAGCATTGGGTTTGGTGTAACGTACCGAAAGGAACATAGCAGCTATAACGCTAAATGCAAACAGCTATGTACTCACTGGTCATCACCTCGACACCATGACCTAGACGGCCAACCCGGGCGGACGGCCAGGCAGGAGTAAGTATATATGAACTGCCGAAAGAGGAAAAAGCGCGGCCGCCGGCGACGGAAGATCGGGTATATAGCTTTGATGCGTTTGTCGGGGTTTGAATGTATCGAATTTGAATGGTTTGAATAGGTTTGGCTAGCTAGGATCGTCGTTGTTATTCGACATCATTATTAGACTTCAATGGTCCTGGTCATGCTGAGGAGAGTCGGGCCCGTTAAGTACTGAAACTCCCGACTCCCGAGTTGCTAACTTATAGGAGTTCGATGCGTATCCGCGAGAGATCGCCAGTGCGATCGACGAGTCACTGAAGGTTTATTTTCTTGGATGAGAGGTTACTGCAGCTGTCCGGAAAATTAGGAAGTTTTCTGCAGTCGAGTCAGCTTCATGGTAATTCTGTAATTGCTAGAGGTTTGACTCGACTTCGACCTCGATGACTCCTCTGAGCATGTCCACTGAGCAGGCTGAGTACTTACTGCTGGTTATTTTACTCATCAATTTCGCTGCTCCAAGAATCTAAGATCCTCCGCGGAGCATGGCACCAGAGAACTCGTGTTTCGGCGGGATCGTGATCGTGATCGTGATCAGGTTGACCCGACGACGAGCGACTAGATAATGGGTGGCTTCGAATTCGCATCATGGTGGCGGGATACTGATGGAGAGGCGGGAGGGCAGGGTTGTGGTGGTAACACGGTCTGAGTTGCGATGTTTTGGAGTTGGTGTTGCACATCACACAGGCACAAACGACAGAGAGACCGACCGACCGAACTGCACTAGTGGTGGCAGCGGTGCATGGAAGGAAAGGAAACATCAACAGATGCATCATGGATGCAACGGATCAGAGTGTATCTATTGATAGAGAAGATCTAAACATAAGGAAGTTCGTGAGTTCACGGTAACATCATGGATGGCGTCGTTGTCGCAATGGATTCATGAGTGCGACCCACGAGGAGGAGAAGAGAAAACACGAGATAGCACAAAACCCATAGAGTGGCGAGGGATTACAGAGATCTGTCGTGTGCGGTGTCGCTGGAGCACGCGGGTCCACTCTCGACAGCCAGCCACCAACACTCCTAGACTGCTGGGTCATGGCAGGTTCAGGTACCGTACGCACCATCGCATGACAGCTGTGGTATTATTATCCTCGACTGAGAGCGTGAGAGCTTCCGAGTATGACTGCGCTGCATAATGAATAGATATTGGCGTTGTCGTAATCTGCCGTCGATACACACATAATGTACCGACGGCAGACAGTGAAGACGAGATGGTGGGGAAGCAAACGGCGGCATGGCAGAGGATTCTTTCACGTGTATATGCCTGTTTTGACGTAAGGCGGTTGATTGGTTTAGAAATTGTAGATTGCGTCCGCATGGACCGTCGGGATCGAGCTCTTCCAGCCTGTCTCAGCTGCACACAGGAGAAATAATTAAATTTCACTGGACACAGACTGGCTCGGGATGTAATCTAGAGGGGGCGACGGAAGCTAATGCAGAGAGGAGCTCCAGACTCTTGGAGAAATAATGGATGGAGGAGTTGGGGGAGGCCTCGGTCACACGAGTGCGTTGGCGGTGGGCTTGTGGCTGTACCCGGATATGGTAAGGGACAGCGAGCTCCCGCCCTGATATCGCGAGCACATGAAGCTGTCACAAGGAGACGTCTTGGCGCTGCCATACTCTGCCGCCGGCGATTCGATCGGGAGGTGCCATCAGCGAGAGATAACCAAGTTACGCCGCACTGGTGGTGCCGATGCTCTGAGTGTTTTGGTGGTTGTATGCGAGAAGCAGTTGGCAGAGTTCAACGTTCAATGGTTAGTGGACTTACTCGTATTCTGGGGTATTCAATGCCTTGAATTCTCACAGAAACAAGCGCAACGAGAAAGAGAAGGTCGGAGGAGAAAGGAAGCGATATCCGGGCGCGTGGCGCCTTGAGTGGTGTAACGGCGGTGTGACATGTGTGGACGTACTGTCTTCCAATCAAGAAGCACATGGTCACATCCCCTTGGAGGGGTAATATAAAGCGACGGACCCTCGCACCTCCCGCCTTCTTCACTTGTGCGCGTCGTCCCCCGTTGACCTANCATGTCGTCCTCTCCCACAACGGAGAAGTACGACCTCGATGAGGAGAAACATCGTGAGCATCGAGCACTGCATCGAGCACTGCATCGAGCAAGACATCATTACTAACACCGACAATCCCCACAGAAATCCCTCACAACGTCGCCGTTGCCGACTTTGAGGACCCCAACCTCGACCTCGACCATGTCGATGCTCTCGAGGATGACTCCCCCTACCCGGAAGTCAGGTCCGCCGTCGCCAACACAGACGACCCCAACATGCCCGTCAACACCTTCCGCGCATGGTTCATCGGTCTCTGCTGGGCCATCCTCATCCCCGGCTTGAACCAATTCTTCTTCTTCCGATATCCCGCCGTCACCGTCTCTGGCGTCGTCGCCCAGCTCATCTCCTTCCCCCTCCTCCGTCTCTGGGCCCGCGTCGTCCCCGCCGTCAAGATCTTTGGCCTCTCCCTCAACCCCGGACCTTTCTCCATCAAGGAGCACGTCCTTATCACCATCATGGCCACCGTCGGTTACCAGTCTGCTTATGCCGTGAGTTGCAATCAATACTTTTGACTCGCATCCGCTAATTAATTGATTGTATGCGCACAGACCGATATCGTTGCAGTGCAGCGAGTGTACTACAACCAGACATACAACTTCAGCTACCAGTGGCTGCTTGTCATGTCCACCCAGCTCATCGGTTTCTCGATCGGTGGTATCGCCCGTCGTTTCCTGGTGCAGCCCCCGTCGATGATCTGGCCCGCCAACCTCGTCACCTGCACGCTCTTCAACACCCTCCACTCGCAGCAGTACGCCGGTATCGGCTCCCGCGGCGGTATCTCCCGTGAACGCTTCTTCACGTATGCGTTCATCTTCTCCTTCTGCTGGTACTTCCTCCCCGGCTACATCTTCACCGCCCTCTCGACCTTCAACTGGGTCTGCTGGATCGTCCCCGAGAACGTCGTCGTCAACCAGCTGTTCGGTACCGCGTCCGGTCTCGGAATGTCCATCTTCACCTTCGACTGGGCGCAGATTGCCTACATCGGCTCTCCCCTCGCTACCCCGTGGTGGGCCGAGGCCAACATCGCCGGCTCCATGGTTCTCTTCTACTGTAAGTCTTTCTAGTGTATTCACGGGTTATATGCGGCTAACAATGCTACAGGGATCATCGTGCCTGCGTTGTACTACTCCAACGTGTGGTACGCCAAGTTCCTACCTATCTCCTCCACCCACTCGTACGACAACACCGGCAAGTCCTACGCGGTCGCAAACATTCTCGACGAGAGCGGCTCCTTCTCCGAGGAGC
This sequence comes from Irpex sp. P115-07, assembly GCA_037040455.1. Taxonomy (NCBI): domain Eukaryota; kingdom Fungi; phylum Basidiomycota; class Agaricomycetes; order Polyporales; family Irpicaceae; genus Irpex; species Irpex sp. P115-07. The sequence continues at coordinate 11,071 of JAXQGX010000447.1, forward strand.
TCTACCAGGCGTACTCGCCCCTCTTCCTCTCCACCACCTTTGCCCTCTCTTATGGTCTCTCATTTGCTTCCATCACCGGTGAGTTCTTTTTATTTTATTTTTTCAGCGCATATATGCTGATAACGAACGACAGCTACGATCACGCACACGTTCATCTACTTCCGCAAGCAGATTTGGGTGCAGTCTCGTCGCTCGATGCACGAGCAGCCTGATATCCACGCTCGTCTGATGGCCAAGTATCCTCAAGTCCCCGAATGGTGGTACGGCATCATCTTCTGTACGCCTCTCTCCCTCATCTATTATTATATCGTGTCTAACTCCCCCTCCAGTGGCGATGTTCGTCTTCGGTATCATTGTGATTGAGGTCTGGCCGACAGGCATGCCCGTCTGGGCCTTCGTCCTCGCCCTCATCATCGCCTTCCTCTACATCATCCCCATCGGCATGATCCAAGCAATCACGAACCAGCAAGTCGGCCTCAACGTCATCACAGAGCTCATCATCGGCTACGCCCTCCCCGGCAAGCCCATCGCCATGATGATGTTCAAGACCTGGGGCTACATCACCATGGCCCAAGCTCTGCAGTTCACATCCGACTTCAAGCTCGGTCACTACATGAAGATCCCGCCCCGCCCGATGTTCTGGGCGCAGGTGACGGCGACGGTTATCGCTGGTACCGTCCAGCTCGGTGTCCAAGCGTGGATGTTCACGAATATCAACGGCATGTGCGATGCGGACCAGCCAGACGGGTTCATCTGCCCCTCAACGCAAGTCTTCGGAACCGCCTCGATCATCTGGGGTGTCATTGGTCCCGCCCGCCAGTTCTCGCAGGGACAGATCTACTACGGTCTGGTGTTCTTCTTCCTCGCGGGTTTCCTTGCGCCGGTCATCACAAGGATCGTGCAGTTGAAGTTCAACAACGTCATCCTCAAGTACCTCAACTGGCCCGTCATCTTCAGTGGTACTGGTCTCATTCCCCCTGCTACGCCGAGCAACTACGTGACGTGGTGTGTGACCGGGTTCATCTTCAACTATGTCATCCGCAGGCGTCATTTCGCGTGGTGGACAAAGTACAACTGTACGCTCTCTCCCTCCTTCCCTCTCTCCCTTTAACTAACCATTATTTACTCTACCGCAGACGTACTCTCAGCAGCGCTCGACTCAGGCGTCGCCGTCTCCTCCATCATCATCTTCTTCTGCCTGCAGTACCCCCAAAACGGCATGATCGGCGCCACGACGATCCAGACCTGGTGGGGTAACACCGTGTCCGGCAACACTGCCGACGCGGCCAAGACCCCGCTGTGGAAGCTCGGCAAGAACGAGACGTTTGGGCCGACGAGCTGGTATTAGTTGGAGCTGCTTTTTTGCGGCTTCTGAACTGCCAATCGTTTTTCCCGGACGTTGACTTCTGCGTCTGTGTCTTTCGCTGCCAGGTCCGAGGAGTTTGACACGCCATGTTCATGCTCGTTCCATCCACCTACCCTAACGCTTTTATGGCGTTTTGAACTCGCACCCTCTCACTTTTACTGTAGTGCTTTTACGACGATGATGAATTGGAACGTGGATGGGTTTGGGTTGTTGTTGTTGCTGTAGTGTGTAATGGTCGTTGTTTATGCTTTTTATTACTTACTTTGCGATGTGATGTATGTGTACTGATAATGGGTAGTTGTATACCACTACTGTTAAGCTCTCGTAACACCGATGGTTGAGTGATCTCTGAACTGATTTGAGCATATACGGACGTAGATAAGTGGCCACGAATCTGAGTTGAAAGGCCACGGTGAACGTGTGCGAACGACTTCTCTGGAAAACTTGGTTTTGGCTACTTGGCCGCTCACTTTTGACACATCCACAGACTCAAATATTGAGAGAACGACTCGTATATAGTCTCGTACAACACGGATTTCTTTTAACTAGAAGCACACTACTTACATATACTCTCTACATTTCCTCCGCCACCTCTACCTCTAAATCGTATAAATCTGTATCCTCTATCGCAGATGTTTTTAATCTCGTAGTGTGCCACTCATATTCTCCTGCTTTATACCACGACAACGCCGAGGTATTTATCGAGGAAGAGATGGGTTACTGTGCGTTATGGAAGGCGGCGGGTTTGCTGAGGCTGGCGGCGATGACACCGTCCCGACGTTGTCCAACAGCCTACACGAACGAAGCGTCAGCTCGTTTCACAAAGAGGGAGAGACGAAAGGCATGAAAATGAAAGAGGGCGGGAGGGAGGTCTGTGATGCACAAACAACCACATACCTCATTCAACCGCTCCAACATCCCCACCGTCGTCTCCCAATCCACACACGCATCCGTAATCGACACCCCGTACTTGAGCCCCTGCGGCCCCTCGGGCGGGACGTCCTGCCTGCCCGCGTTTATGTGCGACTCGATCATGACGCCGGTGATGTTCCGGTCGCCTGCGCGGAGCTGCTCGCAGATGGAGTCGACGACTTTGGGCTGGTTGTTGTGGTTCTTTTGCGAGTTTCCGTCTACGTTGCGGTGTCAGTGAGCGAGTAAGTGAAGGAGATTGAGGAAATTAAAAGATGAAAGAGAGTGGTTACGCACGAGAACAGTCGATCATGACACTCGGATGGTGCTGTGGCCGCGCCTTCGCGATAGCCTTGGCCGCCGCCTGAACGTGCTCAGCGGCATAGTTAGGTCCACCGGTGCCTCCACGCAAGATGACGTGCACGTCCGAGTTGCCTCGCGTCTTGACGATGGCCGCGAGACCCTGTTCCGTGACACCCATGAAGGCGTGTGGGTTCGAGGAGGAGCGCATAGCGTCGACTGCTACCGTCACCTGAAGAGGGCAATATACATGAGAGATGGCAATGAGAATGAGAACCAGGGACACTAACACTACCGTCTGTGCCGTTCTTGAAACCAATAGGGAATGACACACCACTCGCCAGCTCTCGATGCAGCTGACTCTCCGTCGTGCGCGCACCGATCGCACCCCAGGAGACCAAGTCGGAGATGAACTGTGGCGAGATGGTGTCGAGAAGTTCGCTGCCGGCGGGGACGCCGAGGTGGGTGATGTCGCAGAGGAGTTGGCGGGCGAGGCGGAGGCCGGCGTTGATCTGGAAGGAACCGTCGATGTGCGGGTCGTTGATGAGGCCTTTCCAGCCGACGGTCGTGCGTGGTTTCTACACAGCGTAGCATAGATATGAGCACACAGTACTAAGTAGAGTTAAGTGCAAGTGAAGGAGAAAGTGATGCGCACCTCAAAGTACACGCGCATGATGATATGCAAGTTCGGCCACTGGGGCATCTTCTCCTTGAGCAGCTTGGCGTACTCGATCGCCTGCGTCGTCGAGTGTATCGAGCAGGGACCGACGACGACGATCAGTCTGTCATCTTTGCCGGCGATGATCTTGGCGGCAGTGAACCGCGCGGAGGCGATCGTGTTGCGACTCTCTGCGGAGGATTGGATTTCATGGCGGAGGAGGGCGGGTTGGACGAGGGGGTCGTACTGGAGAGTAGAAGTAGGTGTTAGTTTGGTGGTGGTGAGAGGGATGTAGAACATTGTGAGGTGTGTGGGTAGTCATGCACATGCGAGGAGCTCGACTGCTACTGTGGGCTTAATACCATGCAGAGAGCTGCTGTAACACCGCCGACATCTCGAGTAGCACTGCGACATTGGGATAGGAGCAGTTGGCAGTGACCAACTGTGCCATTGGCAATGTTTTCCAGATAGACAGGTATGTATGCGGAACCATAGATGATCAAGCACAGAGCGTAATAGCAGCTTGATCATCTACAGTGAATTGATGGCAGTTATCGCGGGTAAGTGGCGTTTGGCGCCCATAAAGAAATAGACACATGTACAGAGATCATGGTCAATGATCTCGTAGCTATACAGCTTTTCACCGAGAGAGATGAATTGTGCAAGAGAAATGGTCGCACACTGCGGGATGCACTTTGCATAACCGACAGAGAAACGTGTGTGCATGCAGAGCGACGACCCGGGTTCTTGGGCGGTTCCCGAGGGAGGGGGTC
>JAXQGX010000448.1:0-14857 GCA_037040455.1 Irpex sp. P115-07
TCGTGAATGACAGTCCTCTATAGAGGTCCCCTTCGCTAAAGGGAGCTGTCAGTATTAACATATAAACAAACGTGCATGATATACGTACGACCGGTACTTCTCGAGCTGATCTGCGACCTGGTTCTCGGTCAACTGGGCGCCTTCGTTCAACTTCTCCTCGAGCCACGCAAAGTAGCGGACAAGAGCAGCACCGTCTCGTATATGACTTTGTCTGAAGCCTACACAGACGCAAAAGATCCTATCAAATCTCCCAGCGCAGTGTCGATAGTCCAGGCAAACTGACCTTCCACCTCGGTAGGATTTTTTATGCTCTTGAACTCAGCGACCGGGGACCTAGATATCACGACAGAATCCTTCATGATCCGCGGATTGATCTACAGTCAGCACGAGTCTCACAGTAAAACGTAAAGCGCGTGAGATACGCAGACTAAGACATACGTGTCCTATAGCTTCGGCAATGGCGAGGTTCGTTTTGTCGCCTATGAGTACTTGCTACATAGGCAGCAAATATGTGAGCACTATACAGGCTGCCAGAAATTTATGTGAGCTCACAGCATTCTTGCTTAAGTTGAGTTCGGCGCCTAATCCTCGCAAGTGTGTAAAGAATTCGGCGTATGACTTGATTGTGACGTCGTCTCCTAGATGCTTGCGCACATTATCGGACACCTGCTCAGGTTTGACGAAGAGAAAGGCGGATGATTGAGATACGACGGCATAAGCGAAGAATACTGGGTTGTAGGCGATATCTGATCCACGCAAGTTGAACAGCCAAGCTATTTCGTCGAGCATAGCGACGACTATCGCTTTGTGGTTCTTCTTCTTCAGTTCATCTTGTAACCGTGCAATCTTCTCGCTGTGTGGCTCCCCTACGATAGCATTAGTATCACATTTTCATAGAGAAGATGAAGACAAACCAGAAAACTTGATGTCAAGAGGAATGATCTCGTTGGAAGTTCGCGAGGGCCGGCCTTCCCATACTTGATCAACGAGATTCTCACTCAGCGAGACCAGATGTGATTCCTTGGGCTTCAGGGTTTTCTGTAGGTTTTCTGCGTCCTCTGCAGTTATAAGAGTGGGGTCGATACCTATACGGCTGTGATCGTCTAGATTCTGACGAACAAACTATCTCAGTCAGGGTCCATGGCCAATAGAGGATCATGTACCTTGGAGAGAAACTCTTGCCACGTGGGAACGTCTGGGGTAGGTCATAAGTAAGAACGCCATATGTTATAACAGAAAATCTATTCTTACCAGGTAAACCCTGTTTCTGGAGCGTCCAATTACTGGAAACATATTTAGTATGAGTTGAATTGGATGGCATTAACTCACCTGTCTAACTCCTGCTCAGCCTGCAAGAAGTATCGACCGTCTGTGAAAAGGAACGCATCCGTGAGAGTAACGATCGCAGTTCCTTTGAAAAACAAATTTAATTCTCAGCATGCTTTTGAACTCGCATATGACTTACCCGCGGAACCCGTGAAGCCAGAGATGTAAGCCCGGCGCTCATCGCACTCAGCGATGTATTCGCTGGCATCTACAACATTGAGACGCGTCAACTATTGTCAAACTTCCGGAAAGCAAAATATACACTGACGTTGATCTTCACTCGGTACAACATACGCGGTCACGTCGTTCTTAGGCTTCCTCATCAACTCGCGCAGAGCCTGGAGGCGCGCGGTGGTATTCACTGTCATCGCCGTTGCAGTCGAGTAGGTTGAACCTGAGAGCGTCCTCAGCGACGGTGGTGGTCGATGCGTGAGATAGGGCAATCTGACTGCGAGCCGGATGCGGCTCAGCATGCCAGTGCGACACGGATGAGCAGATCCCGTGAGCCACATGGCGGTCTTCCGTCATGCAATCGCGATAGGCGTCTAATGAGCAACGATTGAGATTTGCCACAAGTTTGGTCAATCTTGGCCACCATCTCCAGCATTATAACGGGATGGGCTTAATAAAATGCACGGATAGGTGTGTCGCATTTCTTGTACAACGTACACTCATAACAAAGTTACAAGGAATTGGCCAAATGAAAATCGCTGGTCCCGAATCTAGCAACTCTTGACCCAAATCCCGATAGTAAGTATGTAATGAATACACTCGTAACACTCAAACTTCCAGAAAGCCCAGTCGCTTGAGAGAGATCTACGCTAAATGTTTCATTAACACGGAGGTGAATCTCTCTGGTTCGTCCCAGTGCATCTGTGTTGTCAGAAGACTGTAAGTCAATTCGCCATGCAGATAGCGACACATTTCTCACAAAGTGGTTGGCATTCTCCATTCTTACAAATCCCACTCTCCTCATATCCGAAGTCCACGAGGCTACGCGGTCTTCCAAACACTTGGCACCCCAGAGCATCCCCCATGAGCCGGAATCAACCCAGAAGACCTTGACATCCACGTCTAGCCACATACCCTCGGGTTGAAAGTATGCACGGGACAAGTTCTCTTGAACAGCTGGCAAGGAACGTGCGAACAATGCCCATATCTCGAACGCACGACGATCGACTACCTCGTCGAAATCTTGACGAGACATCTGCTTGAGCGTGGCCTCCTTCGTATCCTTACGCCCCAAGAGATAAGGGATAGAGACGTCCTGGAGAGACTCTACTGGTGTTTGGTATGCACTTGCGTAGTACATGAACACCGCAAAGCGTTCTTCAGGTGACATGTCTAGCGCCTTGAAGGGCGATAAAGGGAAGTCAGGAGGTGGAGGAGTGCCGTAAGCTGACAAGGCGCAATCTAGGTTTATTCAGATTAATCGTCGCTGCCATCGATGTCTAGGGATTGCTAATAGCTCACCATATGAAACGACTGTACGCAGATACTTCCCCAGGTGTGTACGAAGGTCTTCAGAGAGCTCCTGTGCGTGCGCGAGAAACGATAGGAGGGTTAAACATCCCTGTGACCAAGCCACGATGGCTAGACCACCAATACGTTTGCCATCGTGTTGCGAAATCTTTGGGATGTTGTGGGTCTGGATGAAGCGGGACAGAAAAATGGCGAGTTCGTGTCCCAGTTTCGTGATCATAGCAGCCTGTGAATCCTTCACACCACTCCGTAGAGCTTCCACGTCTTCTGGAAGAAAGCTCGAAGAGCCTGCGTATCCGCGAGAGCTGACCACCACGAATCGGGCGTGATATGTCGTGGCTAGTGGCAGAACTCGTTTGAATATTTCTACGAGCCATAGATAAACAATAAGAAGGTACGTTCATCAAGGAGAATATGATATCTTACTTCCGTTGATCCCAAGGCCATGTAAAAACACGACGGTCAAGTAGTCGTCCGAATGAACAGAAGGTGGACCTGTGTCTTCATAGTGTAGTGAGCTTCCGTCAGTATCGTCGACGGTGATCGCAGGCATCTTGCTGGTCAGACTTGCACGGTATATAACTGAGTGTGCTAGAGAGGTGGATAGCATTGGATCGAACAGATTAAGCTTGGTTTATAGTTTAGTGGTTGAATGAGCCACAAATCCCGAACACTCCGTCTGACGCCAATGAAATAAGCGGGATCTACTCATCCTTCGTCTACCATTTAAATCCGATAAAAATACACGTCTATCTGCACATGTGGTCGTAATTAGTCCATGTGTGACGCATCATTCTAGAGGATAGACCTTACCAGTATGTACGCCTGTCCAGCTTAAATTTATCCATGGCTGCCATACCTCACTGAACGGCGAGGGTATTTCACAGGCTTGGGTGCTAAGTTCAATATCTTGGCTTCTTCGCCACGGGTTCACCCGCACGCTCCCACTGATCCGAGAATCCTGGTATGGCTGAGACAGCGGACCTTTTTGCTACTGCACCCCCACCTTCCAAATGAGGAGACACAATCACCTTGTCCACCTCCATCTCTGCCAATGATGGCCGCACCATCGAAGAGACACGTTCATATTCCGGCCCCAGAACCTGTCGCACATCGTCTTCGCTACTTCCCAGGCTTCGAACAAGCACGGCACCTTTCGTTCGACGTGCTCGCCAACGTATTAGCTCGTGCAACGCGTCAGATTTCGAGAGCTAAAGTAAAACCACAGATGAGCATGGTTCTTCAAGCGAAAGACGTAAGGGTACTCACATCAAGCCAGACCTTCCTCTGACGTACAATAATCCACTCCGCCACGGCGGCTGCATACATCGCCAGGTTGTCGCATAGATGCGTCATCCCACGGGGCATACCCGAGACACGAACCGTCGTAGTACGCTCCTCAGACTGTGCCAACGCGTTCCGAGCTCTCTGACAAGAGATACAGGTGCACTTCCATTCGGCTAGCTTAGCAAGGTGGGCGGCCAATGTAGAGTCGTCGGCGGACGGTTTGGGTCCAGCGATCTGCTCTAGGCAGACAATCACTATCTTCTGCACGAAGTGGTCTACGTTGATCTTGCGTTTGAGTGCCCATTCTTGGAGCTTTGGGACCAAAGGGATGAGAGTGCTCTCGACATATGACGCATTGGGCGCGGCGGCCGATAGAACACGAGCACTGATCTCTTCGAATAGGGTGGCGGAGTCCTCGGCCTTTGACGCGAAGTCCATCGCAGCGATTATACTCGAGATGGTGCGGCTCTGGGCGCAATATCGCGAGAGAAGGGCCATCTCCGTTCGTATATGAGCATCCAACTTCTCGTCGGGTACTGACACGATGCGCTCGTGCTTTGAGGTTATATGGCGGTGAAGGTTTTGATTGTACTTCGACGGTATGTTCAACCGACGGATACGTGGCCAAACACTGTGATCATACAAAAATCGTAAGCACCAGTACCAAAGACTCATTGTAGTGCACGCACGTTCTGACGAAAAGCTCCCCATCCCTGAATGCCAGCGAAGCATCCACCAGCGTCGTGAGCTGATCAAGAAGGAGAGGGTTCTCTGGACTTGCAAGTAGGTGGTTGAAGAACGAGCCGATCGCGTTGTCGCGGAACGTCTCGAAGTTCGCCGTCGATTCTACGATGCCTCGCGCGATCTCTTCCGAGCCTTCCTCCATGAAGGGATTGTCCTCCAAGAAGGGAATAAGAGGAAGCATCCCATATGCTGAATGTATGGCTGCGTGCTTTCCTTCCAGAGAACGGTTAACTTGCATGATACGCTCCAGGACGTCAGGTAGCATATGAGCGCCTCCCGTTGCCAAGATAGAATTCACGAACACCACAGTATGAGTTCGACTACGCTGAGCAGCTTCAACGTCAGTAAGACCATCGACTCCTCCGTCAGTATTCTTCGCCAGAGGGTCATAGAAGGACTTTTTCGATATCGAAGCGCTGACTAGCCGAGAGACCACGTCGGCTTTGATGTCAGATGCGGGGAACGTGCGGCCTCCGTCCAGGTCCTGAGCAAATTCGAGTAGAACACTTGCATCGGCAACAGCCAGTATATGTGGAAGCATACTGAGAACAAATAAATATCAGGAATCTTGTGAGTAAACGCTCGAACGACTATGTTATCTGGTGACCTACTTGTTCTTCAGATACTCTATCCCGCCGTGCGCCTTTGCGACGGCGAAGAACAACCGGATATCAGTTCTTTCGGCCGCCTTCAAGGATGTGAACATCCGGAGCTTCTGTGCGACACACCATCGTCGCAGAGAATCGCCTGCTGTCGGGTCGCAGCGCTTCTCAAGATGTTCAAGGAACAGCAATTTCGATCCATTGAACGTGTCTTTCTCCAACATATACTCGAGGCTATAGCCCGTTTCGTCAGTAATAGCGAGTTACGTCTGGGTACGAGAAACATACCCTGATAGAACGGCATGAAAGCCAAGTTTGTTCACGGCGGCGATGATCTTGTACGTAGGGATTGCCCGTTCCGTGTTGTACATCGTATTGTAGTAACCTTCGCCTGAGACATCATAGTAAGCGCTCTCAAAACGTGCGTCCTCCTTGTGCCCGGTCCCAAGCTTTCTGGAGCGAGGATACTCGTAAAAGTCGTCGTCATCTTCGTCTGAGGAGTTGTAGCGCTCATAGGAGGCCTGTGACGATTGGTAATCGTCGCTGTCATCGTCTTCGTCCGACGAGTTGTATAGCTCGAAATTTGACTGCGGCGGTTGATAAACATCGCATGATATGATAGCCTTGTTCCAGAGCTCGGGGTTGTTCCAGCGAAGTGCCAGGTCACATATTGCTCCAGCTACTGAGTCTTCTTGGCTCCTTTGTGAGAATGCGCGAGCAATTCATCGATAAGTCTCGTAGCGTCGGGCCCTGGGCCCTTGCGCGACGCCATAGAGTTGATTTTCGATAGTGCTCGTTTCAAGCCCCTCCTGCCAGGGTACCTGATCCCAAAGTTGCTCCAGCTAGGCCATATGACTAAGAATGTACGATGGTGGTCTGCAGAGGGCACAAATGAGCACCCGTTCATCGGGTTCACCTGCCAGAATAACTTACCGTGTTTTACCTCCTGGAGGGTATACATAATTTAGCTGCCAAGAAGCCTTCCAGTGCATTAATAACGTACCGTCTTCTTGTTGTTCTTGTCCTCATCCTCCTCATCCTCTTCCTCGTCCTCGTCCTCGTCCACCTCTTCTTCTTCTTCCTCGTCCTCGTCCACCTCCACCTCTTCCTCTTCCACCACTTCCTCCTTTTCCACCTCTTCCTCCACCTCCTCGTCCATAAGGTTCTCCTCTACAAACGGGCCTGCGCTGATAGCTTCTCGGTAATCTTGGGGTATTGTGACTACCCTCTCATCGTCGTAGGGGTTGATCTTGTAAGGAATACGATCCCCATTCAATTCCAGGAAGTTTTCAAAGGATTCATCCCAGTCTATGTCGTCCTCATCAGGTTCACCCTCCTGTACCGGCTGCCATTTGTTTCCAACAAAGTTTGCGATACCCAGGTAGAACCCTAACGGGGTCCCCAACGCCTGCAAAAGGGCAAGCTTTTGTGCATCAGCGCCTTTCAGAGTGGGCACACGTCGACCATCACTCGTGTAGGTGTGATCAAGCAGATACAGCACCACGTGAGGGGTCTGGCGACCTTTGTGTTCATTCCAGAATGTCAAGATACGCTGAAGCTCTGGTACAATTCCAGTATTCTGAGCGACACAATCAATCACGCTGCCGTTGTCGACCACTTTAGACAACAGGTCGCTCAAGCCATTCTGGTTGTAGGAGCAACGGCAAACGTGAGTCAGCGATCAGAGAGTTCATTCGAAAACCTCAGACCAGCACCGCACCTGAACACGCTGTCACTGCGTATCTGCCAATATTTTTCCACCGGAAAAATGTGAAGAAAATGAGACATAAAAGGTAGCACCGTTCTCACACTTTCCACGAGAAAAATGTGTCGCAAAATGATAGTTTTGCGTGAGCCTTTTGTTGCGCACAGAATGCAGGGCAAAATGCTTCCTTTGTTAGTCCATTTCGCGGAACGTTTTCGTTACGGTAATAACAACCCTTTGTACATTACTGTTTGTCCCTTAAAAACCTGATCTTGTTCCAATCTCTTTTTTAATCAATTGAATATTCTGTTGCGCGAGCAGGATGAGGGTACAAGAGGAACGGCAAAAACGAACTCAACTAATGAAGGTGCAACAGGCCTGATTACCGACATCTTCTAGCAAACGATGTCACATCTTATTGGACAAAAAAGTAATGTACAAAGGGTTGTTGTTACCGTAACGAAAATGTTCCGCAAAATGGACTAACAAAGGAAGCATTTTGCCCTGCATTCTGTGCGCAACAAAAGGCTCGCACAAAACTATCATTTTGTGACACATTTTTCTCGTGGAAAGTGTGAGAACGGTGCTACCTTTTATGTCTCATTTTCTTCGCATTTTTCTGGCCGAAAAATATTGGCAGATACGCAGTGTGTCCTTCTTGAAGTCCACGGCGAGCTGATTGCTCTTCCATGATGATTTCAAGCTTAGCTGAGTACAGACGAGTACTAGTAATGCTAACAGTGAGCCAGCGACTGTTTTCGAGTACCTGAGATGATAGGACTTGTTAGCACGGCCGCACATTCACAAATCTCTAGGAAACTTACAGGTAAGTTATGAAGCAAATTAAACCAAAACGAGCAGTCGTTCAGAGACAAGTATTTAATCAATTGCGCTCCGTAGTTAGTCTAAGTCAGACCCGGAGGGTTATTGTAAGTAGTGGTTGCCTGCTAAACAGGCACGCACCGTCACGCCCGAGACTTTGCGAGCCTGACTATGCGTGACAGAAATGTGACATGCGTGACCCTTCGCGTTTCTGTCACAAGGCACGCGTCAGATCTCGCGAGCTCAAGTTATAACTTACACACTGGTATGTAACTACTTTGTGCAATTCCACGCGACGTAAGTGTTCAATCTAATTTGGTTATTATCTGCATACCAATTGAAGAACAAGATTTGAAGCTCAGAGGCCAGCGCACATGGCAGAGCCCGGTGGAACTGAAGGCGCGAGTCTTGTCGACGACCGAGAAGTAAATGCTTCCGGTGAATCCGGTGAGTCTGAGGACGAAAATGAGATGGTAGTAAACTCCTCCACTTCGAACAATACAGCCCCAATCTCTAAATATGTGGATAAACCTAGGAATGGGACACTTCCGACGAAGGCTCGGACTCCGAGGACTACGAGTCGACGTATGACCACCTCGAACAGGAGGAAAGTTCCGACTCTGATCCTGCCAGTGATTACGACGAGGACGCGGATTCTATCTTTACCGCTTCTGAGGATGAGGAAAAAGAGGCCAAAAACCTGGGAGATCCCGATAATATCCTCGTAAGTTCGGTGTACCACGAATGACATGCATATAGTCAAGCTCACTGGCTTATTTTTCCACCAAAGAGCGACCTAGAGGACGCCTTGACCAGTGACAGCGGCTTTGACGGGTCTTTTTCATTCAAAAAGACATACCCGGATGCGCCCAATCCTGGCTTACACCTCTCAGAACTTGGTTCCGTCGGTTTACCACTCAGCCTGAGCGACGCTGAAGCCGTCAAATCGCGTTGTGCGCAGGCTCCTTTCGGTAAAGGAGAGCGTACAGTCGTCGACAAGACCGTGCGTGACACGTGGGAGATGGACGCGCGCAAGGTGCGCACTGCTTCTCTCCTTTGCCTGGAGCGACTGTGATTGATACAGGTCCGTATATGCGCTGGAAGGTAAAGTTTGATAACCCCTTGTGGGCGAAGTTTGTCTCCCGCGCTGCAAGAGATGTATGCCAGAAGTTGGGTGTCAACATCGAAGCCAGCCGTCCTCGCTGTGAACTCTACAAGCTCTTGTTATACGAAACAGGGTCCCAGTTAGTATTTCATCACGCGGTGCAAGCATATACTTATTCTCTTTGCCAGCTTTCTTCCTCATGTGGAGTAAGTCGTTCGCATCAACGCTTACGCGCCACTATCTAACTATGGTATCATGATAGCACTGAAAAGCAAGATGGAATGTTTGCCACTATCGTCATCGTCCTCCCCTCTCGGTTTACAGGCGGCGCAGCGCACCTGACGCATAGCGGCCTCTCCGCCACGTACGACTGCAGCACCAACAGTCACTACGAGACCAATGTCCTCGCATGGTACACCGACGTTACTCACGAGATCAAACCCGTCACCAGCGGTTACCGCCTAGCCTTGTCGTACAACCTCATCCACACCACAAGGTCGCTCCGACCTTCGCTCTCAACGAAGCTAGAGCATCTACTTAAGCTCCGACGTGTGTTGAAGACATGGATGAAAGATGAAGGACAGCAATCCCCAGAGAAAATCATCTATATGCTAGACCATACGTATTCTCAGGCCAATCTATGCGCGAGCGCGTTGAAAGGAGCCGACGCTCATCAAGTGGCTTTGCTCAGTCCTATTGCGAAGGATCTCGGCTTCGAAATTGGCCTGGCGACTGTTGAGCTTCACCAGTGGGGTCGCTACGAAGACGACGGGCGAGACTATCGGCGCTACAAAGGATACGACGCCTCAGATGGAGGTGACAGTGATCTCACCTTCGAGGCTGACGGAGATGTGGACAAGGAGGTCTCAATTACGCATTTCGTGGACCTTCAAGGAAGACTGATCAGCGACAGTCTGGATTTCGAGGACGAAACCGAGACTATCCCAAGCTGCATGTCGGATATGTTAGAAAATGGGGAGTTGTTCAAGCAGGAATCGGAGGGATATCAGGGAAATGTGCGTGTGCAGTGCTCCATCTGATGCAGGGTAATACGACTGACACTTGACTTAGTACGCTGGCGACCTGAATCGCTGTGAATACCCTCACTGCTCCGCTAGATGATCCCCTGTCTGACATCTTTTTAAGGGTATCGCTGTTCAGTCCTGGTCATCTGGCCGAACTGGAGTAGTGAAATCCAGCTATATGAGGGACAAAAGGGTCTCAAGCGTGCATTGGAAGATGTGAAGTCAATCACCTCGCTCAAGCCTTCGAGGGGAGAACGCGACGCCGTCAGGTTCATCCTCTCGAAGGTCTCTTTCTCGCCAGGAAAGTCGAGAGAAATTGTGCTGACTGTTTGTGCTCTCGCGAGGAAGTGGCAAAAGCCGCGGTTGTGGGATCGTGCGGTGTGGGATTGTTGCAAATCGGATGGCCTTTCGCTCCTACCCTGGGAAGAAATCCTCGCCGCGATTCAACGCTTTGGATTGAACGCGATCCAAGCACCGTACGTGCATTACTGGCCACTATCTTCTCGGCCAATCTGATCACCAGTGCCACGTATATATAGGCTGGAACTTCTCGTTCACAGAGAGACTGGTAACGCATCCAGGCTTTACTTTCTACAGAGACTGGAACAATGGTGTGCCACTATACCCGACCTCGACCCCGCCAAGGCTATGATTCAACGGTGGATCAGCGACAACCTCGCTCCGATGGCAAGGACTTTGAAGAAACCGACCAAGGCGGAGATACCGTTCTTCCTCTCGATGGCGAGGGTCAACGGAGGCATCGATTGCATAAGAGACCAGTAAGCCGAACATGTTCAATGTGTACTGTATGACGCTCAGCTGTTCATTGTAGCTTGTTTCCTCGTTTCTTGGATCTTGCAGATGCTGAGTTCCTGAAAGAGTTCGCTCGCAGTATATGGTCCGACGTTGAATTCCCGATATGCGAAGCAAAGACTGCAGTGGTACATTCGTTGTTGGAGGCAGCAATCTCCCGAACTACGTTCACCTCCTCGAACACTCCTGGTTACACGTCAACAGCAAACCGTCTTCTACTGGTCAAGTCGTACATACAGGCAGCTCGATCCGCAGGTTCTATCGGTTTAGTCGACGCCATCCTCGAACGTGTGATGGCCCTTGACGGCCTGGCCACTTCTCAGACTCACGAGTACGCTCGTCGAGTTATGCTTCCACTAGTTGTGTTCCTCTCGCCTTGCGAGGCGGGCAGACTGGCCGTACCTCAGGAGTCTCCATCGAAGTTTGGGCTGTTACAAGAGGCGGCCATCAAGTTATATTCGGATGCACTCCTCGCAGACCCGAATATACTTATCTCGCCGGGTGAAGTAGAGACTTTGCTTAACGCTACTCTGGCAGATACCAGCGGTAAGCTGTTTCTTGATATGTAAGCAGCCTCAGCGCCACATCCTGCCTCATATTACTGCTGATATCGATCCGCCATGTAGCGTCTGGCCTTGCATTCAGAAGCTAAAGCTTACAGGAGCAGCTCTTCAACTTCTGGTAACGCAGATGACAGCAAGGCGTGACGTCGTCGTCTCTTCTGGCGACTATCTGGACCTAGCACCTACCTGGCAAACGAAGATAGCTGAACTGGCCAAGCACGCCATCGCGCGAATTGACTTGTCATCCGCTAGGCAAATTCTGAACACGCTCAACTGGTCTATCGAAGTCAATGTACCTGACCTCTGCGACGACATCCTTAAGCGTGCTCTAAATCCATCAGTAGCTGGTCGTCGCTACATAGAAGACGTTCTCGTGCCACTTGTTCCGGAACTACGACAGTGGGGGGTCAAGCATGGTCGCAGTGTGGACTCGACACTGCGCAAGATCGTTGTAATCTGGAAGGAGAAGGTTCTCGGGGCAAGTGACCCGGCTGTTGCTGATCGTCTCAACGATCTGAAGATCAAATGGACGTGTTACTGCGAATGGTGCCGAGGAGTGCGCAATTTCATTGTCAATCCGAATGAAACTGCTACGCAGGAACCGCTCGGGTTCAAAGGCTGTAAACACGTTGATACTTTCTTTGGGCTGTACGCGCGTGGCTTGGTCACTTGGACGAAGATCAAGTCTACAAAGCCGCACTCGCTTTCTGTACGTCTTCCATACTGTGTTCGCTCGAAGTGAGTGAGTTACTGATCACCAATACTTACTATAGATTAAGAAAACGGAAGCACTGAAGAAGGAGAATCGCTGGCAAGCAAGCCAGGTACACGGCTATGCTCTCCTCAAGAGCCTCAGCGCCGACCAGAACGAAGTGCAACGTATTCTTGGTCCGGTGCATGATCGCTTGAAGGTGGCGTTGGAGGGTGGAAGACCATCTGTACATCCTCCTGCACCAAGGTCGTTGTAGTCCGTCTGTCTCCTTCTCAGCCTACCCCGGTCTCAAGCACGATAAGTACCTAACGGGTTTCTAGTGAAGAGTACCTCCCCGGTGACTAGTCTAGGTCAAGCTCCAGGTAGATGCCGTTCATTACCGTTTGTTGCTTCATTCTTATCTTATCTTACACTAATTCGCTGCATGCTTCAGTAGATCCCGAGCCCGTAATTTTACTGTAAACTCTGTCACTCCCTGCTCAAACTTAGGCTCATATGATTTGTATGTACAAATAATTCAATAAACCTGTGTATCCCAACGAATTATTAACAAAGTGACTAAACACATGTGCTATAGTCATAAAACTGAGAGTGCTTCCTTCATTCACTTGCACACTATCGAAGGCCAACTCGAGGCCAGCTCGTGTGAACTTACGTACTTGCCTTATCAAGCGGCGGGAGTCACGGTCCGGCGTCTAATTCCGTTTGATGTCCGAAACGAGACGCCATTCGACGAGGAATATTTGTTGTCGGATGACTCGGACGACCAGCACCTAACGAGCTGGTCCCCCAGAATTTCGAGCTCAACGCCGTAGATGCGTGTGTGCCGCGTGTGATAAGGAACTTACCCATGGACAGATAGCTTGCAGTGCAGCTGTCTGTGCAGCTGCCTTCTCTTGGTCGTACCACGAGCTACCAGTGCCAAGACACTCACAAAATGCCTTCAGCGGGCTTTCTCATATATTCTGGCGTGATGCCGCTCATAAAGACGTGAGTGGATACTTCGAATATTGG
This sequence comes from Irpex sp. P115-07, assembly GCA_037040455.1. Lineage (NCBI taxonomy): Eukaryota > Fungi > Basidiomycota > Agaricomycetes > Polyporales > Irpicaceae > Irpex > Irpex sp. P115-07. Next base: position 13,201 of record JAXQGX010000448.1, read on the forward strand.
AAAGTATTCACGCACACGCTCACAGTTTGTAGATACCTGTCAATCCTTTGCGGGTATATCCTGGCTCGTAAAGGATTGTTTCCTCCAGCTGCCTCGAAAGGCGCATCACAAGTCACGATGAATATATCTCTTCCATTGCTTGTGTTCGCGAACATCGTGCCTGCGTTTACACCTCAGAATATCTCTGCTTTAGGACCGTTGTTTCTTACTGCCTTTGTATACATGGGCATAGGCTTCATCATGGGAGCCATCATCCGGGAAGTGTGCCACGTTCCAAGGAACTTCTGGCAAGGTATTCTCGTGGTCACTGGTATGAGTAACTGGGGGAACTTGCGTCAGTCGCCAGCTTGGATTCTGCTACTGGTGACGTATCGTTGCTAATTATCTTCTAGCTAATGCGGTGGTTCTATCCGTAACCCAGCAGGCCCCTTTTGATCCAACCACCGACCCCAAGCGTAAGTTGATCAATATTTCCAATCGCTCTATTATGCTGAGCTATTTATAAACCAGTTGGAGTGTCGTTCGTATCCATCTTTATAGTGTCGTATCACCTAGTCTTCTGGGTCTGCGGGGCGGCACACTCGCTCTCCTGGGATTACCTACCTGGAATCCCGCAAGGAGAAGAGGCTGAGCGTCGCTACTCCTGGCGGGAGAAGCCACTAGGCAGCCTCTTTGCCAAGCACATCCTCCACCTTCCTCCACTCCCGTCTTTGAAGAACGAGGAACAACTCCCTCAAGATGACATCTCAAAGCTAGAGAAGGGTGAAGAGAAGCACACGGATACGTACACGCAAAGTGTGACTGGGCAGGAGCCAGATCATGTCGCTCAGGAGGAAGCAGATCCCGACATCCAGCTCGTCCGTCGCATCTCGCGCATGTCCAATGTGTCATACCAAGCACGACCAACACCTGCATCGCCAAAGCTGAAGCACGCCACAATCGCGTCTCGAGCGCCCTCTAATCCATCCCTCGACTCACTATCTCAAGTACCAGAGAACACGCCGGCCCCAACCTCTCTCGCTTCAGCCATTTTGCGATCTATACGGCCCCTCACAGTGATAATCACACCTGTCACCGTCGCGATTGCCATCTCCCTTCCAATCGCTTTGATTGACGACCTCAAAGCCCTGTTCGTAGATATCTCCGCCTTAGGAGGGCCCACTTGGCATGGGCCTGATGGCAAACCACCGTTAGCCTTCATCATCGACACTGGTCAGTTTCGCATCAACTCATTAGTTCTCTCGAGTCTCTTTCCTCAATTCTGACAATACGATCGTTATATGACCTACCTACTATAGCTGAATTCATGGGTGGAATCGCCATCCCTCTCGCCTTGGTTCTTCTCGGAGCCTCCTTCGCCCGCCTGCGAATTCCAAGACCACTCTCCAGACTACCCATCACAGCCATGGTCCTCGTCGCAGCCGTAAAAATGTTCATTCTCCCAGTCATTGGTGTCTTCATGGTACAGGCCATGGTTCATCGTGGGCTGATAGACAAGACGTCTAAGGCTGAGAGGTTTGTCGCAGTGTTCCTGAGTGGAACGCCTGCTGCTGTCAAGTGAGCTAGTTCTCTGAGACTTAGTGTTCTGTGTGTATGGGATATACTGATAGCTGTTGTCATTCAGTCAGCTGATTGTGGCAAGTTTGTACGCTCCTGA
>JAXQGX010000449.1:0-14967 GCA_037040455.1 Irpex sp. P115-07
AACTTCATCAAGTTCTCGCCGTACAACGCCATCGCGGACCAACGTCATCACGACTTCACGCTTACCTTCGGTCAAATTCAGGCCGACATGCGCGACGTCGCCTTCTACTTCCGCAAGAAGACTGGCATCCCCAAGCTCTCTGACTCCGGTCTCGCCGATGTCCTTCTTGGTGGTCATGGCTTGAACGTCACCGCTCACATCACCAGCTCCGACAAGGACAAGAGCTCCGTATTCAAGGTCAAAGACGTTCATGTCAAGGTCGACACTCTTAAGTTCTCCATCCGTGACTCGAAGCACGACTTGCTGTACAAGACCCTTCGTCCTCTCGCTACCGGCCTCATCAAGAAGCAGCTGCAGAAGGCAATCGAAGGCGCTGTTCGCACTGCTCTCGAGTACGTCGACGGACAGCTCGTCGGTGTTCGTGACCGCATGTCCGAGGCCAAGGCCAGCGAGGACAAGAGTCGTACTCAGGTGTTGCAGGAACTCTTCCAGAGGAAGAAGGAGGAGGCCGAGAGCGTCAAGGAGAAGAAGGAGGAGAGGAACGCCCAGTTCAAGGTTGTCAGCAAGAGGGACAGCGCGATCCTCCCCGACAAGGGACATCCCAGTGGCTGGGTGAACCGTACGCAGGAGAGGAGCGAGAAGGCTGAGGTTGGAAAGGAGTGGAGGAGCGAAGCGTAAGTCTTTCAGTTGTACTCCAAATCCTGCACGATTGCTGACCGATATTCTTTAGTTTCACCATCGTCTAGATGTTCTGTCTGGTCTCGACCTGATCTGTCTCGATGATACCCCACGTCCGCCGTAACCCTATCATGTATCGAATCTTCTCCGTTTTCTAATCCGTTTAATCATCTTCGCATTCGACCTACCTCGTTCGCTTTCATCCTTGTACACTGTACACTTCCTATTCTTGATACCACCCATTCGCGTCGTCCACGCCGGCGGCGGTGTTGTATGAATACTTACTAAGTTCATCCAAAGTATTGTACCTTTACTATGTTTTAGTCTTAAGCTCTTTAGTCTCTTAGTAACGAAATCGAATATGAATCTTGTTGTATCTTCCCGAGCGATTCCTTGGCTGTCTGTTGAGTGTCCGCGTCGAGCAAGTGATAGTTCAAATTGATGTTCACAGCACCGGAAGATTTGCAGTCGCCTCACGATACTTATTAGATGTTTGTCTTATTTTTATAAACGTCTCACGAAACGACAGCGAACTGACAGCTTTTGAATGCGCGGTCGCCACTACCCGGTTTACAAGACTCGGAGCATGCGTCAGATGTATTCAATCTACACTGGCATGTCACGCTCCGAAACCCAATGGAAGAACGTCGTACATACGAAGACAAGTGCTGTACTCATGACCCTCATAACCGTCAGACACGTCTCGGCAAGTCAAACTATTTAGTCAAGGAATAACCGCGGTCAAAGCACGAATATATAAGCATCGGGTCGTACATGTCGAGACCGTATATAAGGAAGAGAAGTCGTAGCCCGACCCGCACTGCTACCATAAGCCTTCCGAAGTTCTCAAGCTCTTTAAAGATGCGAGTTTCAGCGACCCTCATGGCGGCGTGCACAATTCTCCTTGCATTCGCCTCGCAGAACATCGCAAATCCCCTAGCGCAACCTGCTAAGAATGGTCTCGAGGCAAGACAGTCGTCGTCGCTGCATCTATTCGTCGTCGACGCGACTGGACAAAAGCTCGGGGTACGTGCACCCAACGCCCGCCTTCACATTACACACCGCACCGCTGACCTTCTTCTCAGCCGCTCTTCGTAACCACCACAGGCGCAGCCCAAGTAAATCCACCCACCAGCCCCTCAACCCAATCCTTCCAGATCGATCCAACCACCTCCTTCCTCCTCGTCGCCTTCCCCAGCCCACAGAGCCCTCCGCACGCGTTCATCAGCTTCGCGAACAGCGGGACGAGCTGCGGCTCGTCTGGGCCCTTGATATTTGGGACGTCGAATAGTAACAAGTGCTCGCAGCAGCCTGGGTGGGAGGTGACGAGTGATAATGAGGTTGTGCCGACGAGTGTGGTTGGTGGATTTGAGATGTGCGAGGGCAGCAGTCAGGTGAGTGGATTGCACGATGTTGGGTCGGGTGCTCATCGTAGTTGGTGCGTAGATCGGTTTTACGGAGCTAGCTCCGGGTGAAGGATGCACAACTGTCAAGCTCGTTACGCAAGACTGGACAGCTTAAACTCTCGAGATTGGGCGGGACCTACCTTACGGGAAAGCGAGGGGCTCAACGTAGACAATACGACGTGTTCTGACGATGAACAGAAACATACTTTCATTTCGTGGTTATTGAATCGTCTACTGGTACCCCATATCATTCGCTTTATTTCCGCCGTTCATGTTCGCTTGGCTCCCGTCGCCTTGTTTCACCTCGTGTCCATTGTCAGATTTCGTCACGGTTCCATCGCCAGATTTGGTTTCGGTCCCATGGTAAGACTTCGACTCGTTCCCATTTCCAGATTCCCCTTTAGTGACAGTAACCTTCGCCCCATGCTTCAACGCCCTACTATACGGACAAGCCTGCACCACAAATCATCAATCAGCCACCGTCCCATCTAAACAACCACACCCACTACCATGACTAACTCACCTCATGTCCAGCATCAACCAACTCCTGACTGACACCTTCGACCTGAATCTCCACCTCCAGCCCAAACCCGTCCATATCATTCGGCTTGCCGAGGTGCACCTGAGTGTGCACGACGGCGTGACGCGCTTCGTCCGTCTTGCCTAGGTTGTTGGACGCGAGTTGGATGGCGGAGAGCAGGCAGGCTACACATAAATATGAGTCATGAGCGCATTGTCAGATGGGTTGGGACGAAGTCAAATGAAGGTTAGTTTACCTGAGTACCCCATGGCGAACAGCTGCTCAGGATTCTGCCCGTCTCCCTTCCCGCCAAGCGAGCGAGGCATAGCCAAACGCAGCTTCAACCCGCAGTCGTCGTCGGATTCGACCTCTCCGTCCCGACCTTGTCCGCGAGCGGTGGCGTGTGCGGTGTACTGTTCGTTCCCGAAATTCATGTGGTGAATGAGCAGTACTATGCGATACGAAAGCGCCGCGTACCTTGTGGTCTTTGAGAGTCATGAGAGTCCTGCGGGAGGTCTTCGCATGCGCTTGGATAGCACGCGTGTTGAGTCGTATTGCTCTGGAAAACATATCTGCTATATCTTTTTGTGGGAAAATATGAAAGAGTGAGAGTACGATGCAAGGAACGTTGCAAACGGGAAGTCCCAGCGAGACTTGTCGACTTTATATATACAACGACGCCTCTGAGACTCCCGAGCCGAGCGTAGGAGTCGATGACCGAATCGTGCAGCGCACCGAGCGATGACCAGGCTCACCATCGGTGAGCCACGTGATCGCGTCTTTCACCTGATTTGGCAAGTTCTATACTTCAAGCTTCAAATGTGGCCAAGTGATTGGTGCGCTGCATTGTACGCGATGTATATATGCCATAAAAGATATGATACAAGATGGCTAATCATGAGAGGTGGGAGTCAGGAAACTGAAGTCAGTACCGAAGAAGGTGTGCTTACCTACATGACAACGGTAATACTAAGTACAGCCGCTCATGAGAGGAACCCTCGGATCGCACCCCCCACATTCTGCACATCCAACCTACAGTCAAAAAAACATCAGCAACAACGTCACACCCAACCACTCAAATGCACTCAAACTCACAAGAACGTATCATGCCCCCACACCCCGCCCAACTCATAATAACTCACCATCCCGTTCCCCGTCATCCTCAACGCATCAGCCACCTCTCTCTGCTGCTCCACCGGGAACAATATATCGCTCTGCACGCCCAGTATCAGCACAGGCGTGTTCGCCAGCGGTTTCAGTCCCTCCGCCAGATCGGGCAGGTGAGCGGGCGGGTTCGTCGGTGGCGGGTGGGATTTTGAGTGCGAGAGGTGAGAGTGGTAGTAGGTGTGGTGCGGAGAGGCAGGGCGCGAGGCGAGGGAGGGCGGGAGAGGTGGTGGGGATGTACGTGAGGGAGGTGGGGTGAGGGCGAGGGAGCGGAGGGAGGAGGCGGTCATGTCGAAGAGGTCCATGGCTTTGGAGATGTAGATGAGGGAGTTGGCGTCGTATTTCAGACAGAATTGCTCGCCCTGGGATGTGTATTTACTGAGTTATGCGTTGGGATGATCATATGATGGAAGGCTTACCTGGTAATCGAGGTAGGTTTCTATCAGGAAGTCAGGGCAGAGTGCGGGCACGCGTATGGAGTCCGGATCTTGGCCTTCTGGTAATGGACGCATTTGCCTACCAAACCTCTGATCCCATTCTGGGCCGGAGCGATAAGTAATTGTGGCAATTTCTGGGATGGAGTTGAACATCACAAGCACGCGTACTGTATATGTTTACTCACGACGCGCAAGCTTCATGCCTGTATGTGGAGGTAATCCATCGTAATAAAACCCCTTGTTCCAATTGGGATCAGCCATCAATACTATCAGAGAACACACATAGATTAGTGCACGGCTGGCATGAAACAAGCACGAAGCACTCACCACTCCTCTGCGCGAACCGCATAGCAATGGCACTCGGACTACTTCTCGCCGTCCCACTGATACTCACCACCTTCCCCACCCTCTCCGGAAACAACCACCCCGCCGCCAAACTCTGCATCGCGCCCATACTAGACCCCACGCTCGCATACAACTTGTCCACTCCGAGATGATCCAGCAGGTGGAACTGCGCGCGTACCATGTCGAATACGGAGAGCACAGGAAACCTCGTTGCGTATGGCTTTCCTGTGCTGGGCTCGATGGACGAGGGACCGGTGGTACCGTAGCATCCTCCAAGGACGTTCGTGCAGATGATGAAGAACTGGTTGGTGTCGAGGGCTTTGCCTGGGCCGATGAATCGCTCCCACCAGCCTTCGGAGGCGTTTAGGTCGGTAGATGCAGCGTGTGAGGACGCGGAGAGACCTGTGTGTAGGAGGATGACATTGTCCTTTGCAGGTGAGAGCGTTCCCCAAGTTTCGTATGCAATGTCAAACTCGGAGAGGGGTGGTGCGTAGACTAGTGGGAGAGGGGAAGAGTGGTGGTATGTTTTGTAGGAACTTGGGCTGGGGCGTGCGTAGGGTGGTTCTGGGCCGGAGTTGTTTGACGACGAAGATGTGGATGGGGAGGAGGATGCTCGAGAGGAAGATGAGGGTGCAGAGGCAAGGATGCGGGATTCACGAGCAGCGTGTGCATCTACGCATGGGAAGGAGGGACTGTCTTGCAATTGTGGTACAGGACATGTGGACGCTGATCGGGTCGAGTGAAGGCGGGTTTGATGGCGTAATAATCTATACGGAAGCTTGACTTGTTTCCGGAGCAGTCTCGAGACGTTCATCGTCTGGAAACCTGAAACCTTTTGGTGGAGAAATGAGGGGGTAGTGTAGCGATAAATTGGAACTGGTACCCCGCATAAGAGCAAAGCAAATTGAGTTTGGATTACTCATGACGGCTATGGCAGTGGTTCTCGAATTTCGTCCCGACGCCGGACGTCTGCGCACACGATGGTGATGGCGACAGCACGCAATTCCCGCTCACAATGGCATAAGTGCGTCACGTGAAATGCGTCACAGACACGCCAGTTGTGTGACTGACGTGAGCGTGACTGGGGGCGCTTCGAAACCTGTGGTCCTCTTCGACCTCGATGTCCAAGGTATCTGTTGACGGTCATCGCACAAACAGGTTTTGCCCAGAGACATCTTAGCACAGCATGGTCTCTGCTACGTCCCAAATGTGCTCTTCTGAGATTACAGAAGCCATCAAGCTTATAGCGATCTATGAATCCCTCGCGACTCTCGTGCGTTCTCAACTCCATTCTCCAATCTTAAAGCCTGTTACAGCGTGCTGGCAATAATCTCCATACATAGTATGTGGTCTATGTTTTTACAATGTAAAACAATGATCTTCTATGACACTCCTCATATGTGATCGTTGTCTCTAGTGATACCTGTCAAACTTTCGACCGGATCGACCACCGTCCATTCTCCTATGAATGAGCCATCGACAGCCTTATCTCGGCGGGTTCCTGGTCTTCGAGACGACGTCAGTAGACCGTGGAGTATGACCATCTATGAGGTCTATCAGTACAAGAAGACCATCCTCGTGGCAACCTTGCAATTATACTTTACATCTACGAGTAATCTATCGACAACCGAATTCAGGTTAACGAGAGAACTCACTTTGCATCGAGTATCACTGTCGTCACAATATTCGGAGCAGAGCAGCTGCTCTGGTTATTCTCCTCAACCAATTTACCCAGCCTCTTATCGGACCCTACACGCTGTTCGGCACGGCGATATACCCATGAATGCTCCAGATGCGTGCAAGGCTCCTACGGAGAGCCCGTAAGGATATATTGTAGACCTCGTGTTGCAGTCGAGAACACAGTCATCGCCCTCGTCATCCAATAGAAGCGTATGGTATGACTGCGATGGTGAGATTCCTGCCTTGTGGCCACAGCACGCGGGAGGGGCGTGTAGATGAGAGTTGCCTGATTCGGGAGGTTGTCGGAGACCGCGGGAGCATTTCCCATCTCAGTGTCTATGCGCCTCAGCTTGTGTTGTTTGCGATTTTCTCCCTGTGATACCGAGACTCTTGTTGCGCCGTTTTGCTGCTTGTCTTGACCGACGTTTCATGAAACAACGACATATGAACTACCAGCGAGCACGCCCAGAGTCGCATGGAATCCATGTCCGCCACTGTTGAATCATCTGCTACTACCAGTCCTGCGACGCCCAGTCTGTCCTCCCTTGTCCCGTCTTCCGATGTACACACCTCAGTCTCAGCTTCGACCCCGCACTCGGCCCACGTCCAGCAACACGCGGCAGTCAGCAAAGGAGGCAATAACAGCACTTTGAGTTTGATAGGAAGCGCAAATGCNCTGGCCTAGTTGCGCTCTCTCGTTCGTTCGAACAGCACCAGCGCATCCACACGCAACGACCGCAGGTTCGGGCGACAGCATCAGCGAACAGCCTCTGTCCAAGTGAGTCTCACGTTGGCATCTTCGTTTGCTGCCTCCGTCGCTGAACGGATCGCCCGTGTGTTAGGTGCAAGTTGGTGTCTCTGACGCTCGAGGGAGGAACTTATCACCTCATGCTTTGCTGCCCGGTTCAGCTGTAACATACAACCTCAACACTATGGAGAAACCACGCGAGGAGAGCAGAAGCGGCAGGAGTTTCGGTGCACGGGTGAGTCTACAATGTCCAATACATTGCATGCGTAATACTAACACAAACGCTCGCGCTCGATCACACAGCTCGTGAATTTCCTCAGTAGATCCCGCTCACGGTCCCGCTCGAAAAAGCGCAGGTCGCGCTCGATGGACGACGTGGTCGTTCCCGTAAGCGAGATGCCCACCAAACAACTCCAGGCATCGTCACTAGGTCGCAAGAATCCGTTCAACACCCTTCTAGACAGCACGAACACATCAAATTCCACGTCCACTTCCTCAGGTTCCGCCTCGAAACCCGCCACACGATCCCCATCACGTCCACTCTCTGGGGCTACGACCGTCACAGACACCACAGTCAAAGGGCTCTTCCAAAAGTCCCCTCGCGCACGAGAAAAGTCCCCCGAGGTTCCTCTCTCCCAGCCCATCCACGTCCAAGCAGAAGTCCTAGGAACTCGCGTCGCAGAGACCCAGGGCAAGACGAAGCGAACGAACATCTTCAGCGTGTCCATCTCCACCCCACGCAAGCACTCTTCGCGCGACTCGAGTGTATCTGCACGAGCGACTGCGAGCCCTACACCGCCCGAACATTCAAATCGACGTCCGTGGTCGCCATTTCGATCGGGGTCAGGATCGAGCGCAGGTGGGCATTCGACGCGCTCGACTGTCGGTGGTGGCGGTGGGGGCGGAGGTGATCCTTCGATGTCACGAGAGACGCCGCCTCCGCCGGTTCCTCCGAAGCCTTCCACGTCTACGTCCACAGCGACTTCGACACCTAATACCACCCCTGCGTCGTCAGCGGGGAAGGGCAAGGCGACGAGACCGCGAGTTGTGGCGCCGGTGCAGAGGCCGGTCAGGGAGGATACGATCACGACGTTGAATTCGCCGCCGCCGCCGTATCAGTATCAGTACGAGTATGAGGGGAGGGAGGTGGATGAGGTGTCGTTGGCGGGGAGGTGTTCGCCGTTGTGTGGTTTGACGCCGCCGAGGTTGACGCCTAATAGTGATAAGGGGAAGGAACGGGAGAGAGAGAAGGAGAGGGAGAGGGAGAAAGAAAGGGAGCGGGAGCGTACTAGGGAGAAAGGAAAGGAGAGGGAACATGTGCCAGTGCTAGCACCGGTTCAGGAGCGCGAAAGGGAGAGGCAGAGAGTTGTGGTGAAGAGCCCGACTCCGAAGCCCAGGGAGGAGGCTGAGAAGCGAAAGGGGAAGGAGCGGGAGAGAGAGAGGGAGATCACGAATCCGCGGAGGGTGGGGTCTCCGATTGTGAGAGAACGAGAACGGATGTCTCGAATAGCGGCACACGCAGCTCCTGGTCCGGTACAGAAGACCGAGAGTGGCGGTAGTGGCCATAGCAAGAGGAGTAAGGAGTCAATCACGTATGTGGTGAAGACGAAGCGGACGAAGCATGGAAGCTTTGACTTTGAGCGGCCTGTGTCGGGGGCGAATGGGGCGACGAATATGAGGACGGCGTTGCAGGTGCTGGGCGTTGGACCAAGTATGCATGGCGATGGTCGACGCCCTTTGGAGCGGAACGTTAGCACGAAGGAGAGACCGCCTCGCAGCCAACCTCCGTCACACTCACACCAGCATCAACAATCTCAATCTACGGCCTCTCCTTCGTCCAATAACCACCGTCGATCGGCTTCTACCAGACGGCCGACGGTGGATATCTCGTCGCCACCTCCACCGCAGCACCATAGACGGGACGGCTCGCATGGGAATGCCAATGCCAACGCGACGTCCCCAGGTCGTTCGCATCCCACCGCCACGAACCAAACGGACTTCGTACCTGCTACACCACACTCATCCCAATCTGGCCAATCATCAAGTCTAGGACGCACAGCCGGCGCACGCATGCTCCGTGGCCCACATCCCGCATTCCCCTTCGAACCCGCAGTACCCACAATCCCCACCATACCCGACGAACGCACCGCCCACGTCAACCGCACGCCCTCACCCTCGAAAATACACAGACCCCAGGAAAGCTCTGCGACCAAGGGCCGATCGGTGGATCTCGGTTTGTCGTTGTCGTGGGCTCCTCAGAGAGTGAGGGAGGAGGCGGTTTTGTCGTATAATCAGAGTGCGGGAGGGGGGTCGCCTGCGACGACGAGTCGGGTGCGGACGAGGTGGAGAGGTGGTGGTGATGTTGATGAGGAAGGTCGATTGGATAGGCCTGGGACGCGTACTCCGTCCAGTGTTGCTGAGGAGTTCAAGGAAGCGTTGGGAGATGCAGCATATGGGACATTCAAAACCTGTAAGTCTCCAGCGGTTGTGCGCATACATTCTTACTGACCATGGGTTACACTCTCTTAGATGTTCACCGTTTCGACGCAGGCGCTATACCCCTCCAGGGCCCCTATGGACTTATCGCTGCTGCTTCTAGGCTTCTGGACACCGCTGGTACTCTTGACGAGCGTCACAAGCGGGCACTGTTGGACAGATTCATTCGTTTTGTGCAAGAAAATCAGTAACGGTGTTGTTATGTTCCCCATACCCCTCTGCATGCTCATGATACCGCTCCATTGCTCTCTACGCTCTCTTTACCCATCTTACGTGCTCCATCATATCTTAACGTATCATTCTACTACGCTGGCCACAATCCTTTGACATCTACCGTTGGATCTGCTGCTTCAATCTTTTTTACTCTACTCTTCTTGGGTTGGGAATTTGTACTAGGTGTAGATTCTCTTCTTACTCTACATGCACACCATCACGACCGCATGATTTACTTACCGTCTTCTGTGCGCTCGTACTACTACTACTTACTCACCTGGATGTCCTCTCACTCATCTGCTACACTACTTTACCATACGACTGCCATGCTCTCCTCATGTGTCCTAATGAATTCCCATGATTGCAACGGTTTTCCCTTCACTTGAGTGCGTGTGAGCAACGGGCGAGAAACAAATTAAATGAATTTGAAAGAATACATCTAATACTACATCGAGTGAAATGTGGATCCTCGTATGTCCATCATCGATAACCTCATCTTCCAGTTCCAGCCAGTCGTGAGTATGTCAAATTACAAAGGCCCGGGGTTGCTCATGTGGCAGGTCGAAGTGCGCGTAGACGGGCCGCCAGCTTGTCGTCCTCTTCTCCGATTGTCTCTTTCTGCGAGAGGTCTGGGACGCTTGCGAGGTCTTTGGTAGCCAAGCCATGTTCAAGTTCGATATTGGCTTCCTCGGCAGTTTGTTTCATGAGTGCGTCAACCTCGTCTTGAGGTGTAGAGACTGCTGTGGTGTTGGACATGGCTTCCTCCATATACGAGGTCTGCACGTCAAGGTCCTGGAATTGAGACTCGAACTTGTCCATGACTACTGATATCTGTGGCAGGAAGGTTCATGTCAGACGCGTATTGCGAAAGACGGGAAGTTACAACACACACCCGCTCGAGGTTCATGCTATCCATAGCCTTATCCATGCCCTTCACTACTGAAGCCATGTTGCCCGTCATCTGTCGCATTGTCACCGCAGTCTCTACTCGGCTGGCAACAGCATCAACACGACTCGAAAGACGCAGAAGATTCAGAGCCTCGTTCTTCTTCCGTATCGCGTTTGCTGCGTAGATCCGCGCACCATCGTTGTTACCCTGTTGCAGAGCCTGAACAAGATGTAAGTAGATGCAACTTATCGGAAACGATGCATCGTACCTTCTTAAGACGTGCTTTCTCTGTGTTCTCATCTTTCTGAGCTTTCTTCGCCTGTCGGCTGAGGGTCTTGGCCGTAAACTAGTCAAAGCGCATGCGATTCAGCGGGGACAGTGATATCATCGACGGTTGGTCCAACCTTGAGTTGGAAGAGGGTCTCTACCATAGATTTAGCATGGCAGCAGGTGTAGATACTAAGCACACTCACTCTCGAGGTTGCTCATGATGTCTAGGAAATACGAGGATGGAAGTTGGTGGTAAGATGTCTGCGCGACTGGGCTGTGGCGGGGCATCCACTTCCAGATTAGCGCCTACGCTGTATTGCATGCGAGCGCTCGTGCGCGAGTCTTGTCTGAAAGTCCACGTCTACAGTACACCCATCATTCCAGGTTTTCGTTCTCTCGTTTTACTCTCATGAACTCGCTCTGGTAGCCAATACCCAGCATTATTTCTTACATTCTCGGCGCAATGTCTTTATTACATTACCTCAGGTAAGTGATCTCATGTTGCGTGTGCAGAAACAGTGGCAAACTGACATCCGAACCGCGAACAGTTATGGCGGAGCCATCGCGGCATTCGTCTTTGTTACGCTTAGTCTCGGTATGCCATGACAATTGCACTGAGTAGTGCGCGTCGCTGAATACGCATACACGTAGCCAGTGGCCTGTTGTGGCTCTCAGAGTTGATAGAAGAGCACTCGAGAGTGTCAAAATCACTTGGACAGCGGGGGATATACGTGAGTATAGCCAGTTCTATCACGCGGAGCTGACCAACTAATTATATGTGGGTTAGGTCATTATCCTTCTGCACGTCCTGCTATATTTCAGCGACTCCCTCCCTTTGCACCTCACGCTGTTCTCAGTCGCGTGCCATGTGGTCTATCTCCAGAACTTCACTGCAAGCTGGCCAATGGTCTCGCTGACTTCCCTCACATTCGTAGCATCCTGCATCCTCGTCGTAATTGACCACTTCGTGTGGTTCTTCTACTTCGCACGGGTAACCCAGGATGCTCGACACCGCGCACGAACAGGGTATCGGGGACAAGTCCCCGCACAGAATGTCCCAGGGTTCTCAGAGATTGCGACATTTTTTGGACTCTGTGTGTGGCTCGCACCGCTGTTCCTGTTTCTCAGCCTTAGCGCCAACGACAATGCGTTGCCCGTGATGAACTTCAGTCAGTGACACGTTTGCGACATTTATGACCAAGGTGCTAATGTCTCTTTTTAGGCAGCGACGCTGTCCCCAGCACACCCAGTAAACCAGCTTCGACCACAGCTCGAGGATCACTATTTAAGACACTGTATGATGCACTCCCCATAGACTCTCTTCCAAGACTACGACCCAAACCAAGAAGAGAAGCCTCTGGGATCATAGCTCCTCCCTCCCCTCTGCACCGTCCCGTGCCATCTCCCCTGCCATCTCCGGGCCTCCATCGAGTACCCTCTTTCACGAGCTTACCTCCACCTCGCTCGCCTCTAGGAACCCCACGAACCTCGCACGAGACTCCGCGTATGCTCTCTCCAGATGGCTTGGAAGGGTACACGAACCCAGACCAATTCTCGTCATTTTCACTCGGAACACCGCCTAAGAGGTCTGGTCCCGAGAGGTCTCCCGTGCGCCGAACCACCACGGATGGGAGCGGGAGGCTGGAAATGCGGAGACTTGGGAGCCATAGTAGTGCATACGATTGACGTGCTCTTCATGTTTTAGGGTCGGGTCCAGCATTATGTGCAATGGACGGTACCAGTGGATATTATTATGATTAGTGATGTGCATGGTCGTTGCTACACCTCGACACCCATGAACAAGTTCTATCGTCGCTGCGAGGATTTGCTTACGCATGATGCCGACACAGTCGAGCGCATCAGCCATTGCTTACGCACGTCGAGTCAGCATGAAGCCCAAAGCAAGGAGCGTATGGCGCATACTATTGTGATGTAGTTGCGCCACATCTTAGTCCAAGTATAAACGGTCTCTAGATCAAACAAAAATGCTCCACGTACATAGGGTTTCCGTGTAGGTAGTATATAACATGGTAAAATTCCAGAAATTATTTGAAACACTTCTCCCAATCGCCCTCTCCGTCGTTCCTTGCATATGCTTGACTCCGGATGAAGGCATCCAATGTACACATTCCATCCTCGTCTGCGTCACAGAATTCCAGCGGCTGAACTTGGTCCTGCACCAAGACTCTGACCATGTTGTGGAGGTCCACTGGTGCTTCATGACGTGAGCAATCCAATCTCTCGACGACCATCCGCCCTGCAAACGGCACCATGGCACTAACTCTCCACGTGCGACTGGAATCAGCCTTAATAGGATTCAGAGGCTTATCTTGACGGAATAGCCCCATTGCGGAGAATATAGCAATCATCTGATTATCATGTGAGAAGTCGACATAAACCGTGCGGTTCAGAGGAAAAGTGGCGGCGAAATCGTCGAGTGAGTGGTTCGTTTGTGTGTGGTCTTGCACAGGCAATTCTGTGAGGCGTGCGAGAAGCTCATTGATGCAGCCAACGCCTTGGACAGGTCCCAAGCTCTCTCCGTACCTGAAACTCGAATAATTAGCTGGGTATGTGCATGACAACAAAAATGACGAATTTAGTCACTTACCCAGTCTTGTAAAACTTGTCGAAGTCTCCCGTGTATTCGAAACCTTCGAAGGCTCGGGGGATACTTTGGAAAAGCTTGCACCAGGGACTCTTTCGCCGGTACGCGAGGGTTTCAAAAGGGCAGAGACTCATCAGATTGTATGTGTCCTCATTGTTAAGTTGAGCTCCAGGAGCATCAGCGTTCAGTTGCGCTGTAATTCCAGTGTAGTGTGTGGCCAGCCACAGGGATTTCTGCTCTTCTCCTCTGCTCGCGGCAGGACATTGCGAGCCGTCTAAGGTATTGTTTCGCTACCATATAGTTAGATCGATTGTATTATATCCTGACAATGAGCTTACCGCGGCAGCATTCATAATTAATGATACCGTAGGGACTATCTTGTGTTGGCTAGCGACGGAAAAACCTACTCATGCTATTCAGCTCTATAGTTATAGCCAGATAGAGTCCTGTGCACCTGCCGTCCAGTTAGATGCAGAGTCAATGACACGCTGGCTCGCGTCAGAGCGTATGAAAGGAAGCATCGAAGTGTTCACGAGCGACCGATAACGCCAGCATGCTTCCCTTCCGGACTCAAATGATCTTAAACAAAAACATACTCGGAATCGAGGACAGAATAGAAAGGGAAGATATGTACTCACTCATCGGCACCGTACGGTACCATCACATCTATTCCCAGACCATATTTATAATCGTTAAGGAATTTAAGACGGGGATTCTTGTATGGCGCAGCGGATAGAAGTTTCCCTAACGCTTTGAGTATCCTGGATTCCGCACCTTCTGTCGGAAAACGGGCACCATGACGTTGAAGCTACCAGGACTATGAGCAAGTCTAGTCTTCATATATGGATGATTAACGTACAATGTTGACCTGATGGTAAATATGTTGAACTTGTTCTTGGATAGGTGCGTGTTGCCCAACTCACCTGAGTGATGATGCAGCCATCGGGTGGCCCCGCATATTCTGCGACCGGCTGGTAGGGAGCATACTGTGCCCAAGTGCTGCTGTAAAGGCTGTCTACTGTTCGCTGACTACTTGGTTGGCTCGAGAGTCGTGAGCGTATATTGACAGTGAGATATGCAAGTACAGCGATACCGCAGAGTAGAACGGTAACCCTGCTGCAAGCCAATGGAGAGCGAGATCTTGGCAATGCTTTACGAATTCCTGATAGAAGGCCCTCTTCAAGTTGTGGCTCGTCGCTCTCGGCCATCATTGAATCTCAGAGACTGGGTGAGATGGTACTCGCCTTTACCCAAGTGAAACGAAAGGAGGAGAAGGTGGATAATGATTATACGACTGACTTGCTATTTAAATTATTGCCGAACTTGATACGTAAATTCAAAGTCTGTTCTGGATGCACGAGACGAAGTTATAGTTCGCTGCGAGTTATATGACCCACGTGGGTGATCACCACGGTCCACCGTACTGATCAATAAGTAAGTAACGCTGCGTACGCAGCTAGACCCGCTACCAGGATGCCTTCGCGACCATACGCTGTGAATGCATTGTACACGAAAT
>JAXQGX010000450.1:0-14681 GCA_037040455.1 Irpex sp. P115-07
ATATTCTTGGACGAGTCCTCGCTCGCTCGCGCCCTAGGATCTGCATCGAAACAAAGGATATGGGCCCCCGAAGAATCTATTCCTTCGGGAATTGACCACTACATTGCTACATATCGCTCCCTTCGCCCTCCACTTGACGTTGTCAAAGCACACGCGAACTCGTGGATGGAACACTTTGACTGGGAGCAGGCGAAGAAGAAGCAACAGAGCAAGTATAAGAAGGGAGATGCAATCGTCGACGACGATGGTTTCACACTTGTTACGCGTGGGGGAGCTTACGGTCAGACTGTTGGAGGAGGTGTTGGTGTTGCAAGCAAGCGGTTCCAGAGAGAGGGACCAGAGGGCGGAAAACGTCACAGGAAGAAAAAGGAGCCCAAAGAGAAGGACGCTTTTTATGCGTTCCAAATACACGAGAAGAAGCGCAAAGGTGGGATACTTGTTGTTTTATTCGTTTCACTGATATTAATTATGAGTGTAGAGCTTATGGATCTCCAGCGCAAATGGGAAGAAGACAAGGCGAAGGTGGACAAGTTAAAAGAGTCACGCAAGTTCAAGCCTTATTAGGTTTTTGGTGCTCCATTTCACTCGTCTGTATCATGCCATGTATTGTCCTTCCATGCAAAGAAAATCATGATGCGCTGTTACATCGCTGCCATTCTTCACCAGATCTATGAGGGAGAGTATGCACTTTGGAGAGGAACGTCAACATCAGTCCCTGTTCGCAACAGGTCCTGCACGTCCTCCTCTCGAGCAGGCTTGAAGCCAACGCGATGTCTCATTTCAGCAGAAGGTGATAGTAATCTGGACGTGAATCTTTCAGACGAGGGCTGTTGGTAATGGACTATAGTATATACTCACCCCGACATTTGCACCAGGACACTGCAGAGGGACAGGAAGGCCTGGAACAACTTCGTCCGGGCAATTCTCTGGCGACGCACATACAGCGCCCTGTGTACACACTCCATCGAAGTGGAAGGACATGGGGCCTGTGCTAGAGGGGTAACCGGATTGTCATTCGTTCCTCTGGTTTATCTAGTGAACTGTAGAGACTATAAGCACTCACAATTGATGGCTCCCGTCGGCAGGATCGCCAGAGATATCGAAGAATGCTTCATTCATGTTTGGAATGTCACTCCTAAGAGCGAACTCAACAACCCCACAGTTGACCCCGTCTGCTTGGCAGTCATTGCCAGAACCATTGAGCCAGGCAATGCCGCCCAGGATCATGCCCTGCACAGTGGCAGATCCTTGGGGAACATCGTGTTCGAAGAAAGTAAAGACGCCATTGCCAAAGCCACAGTTGTTGACGAACTACGCGAAGTAGACCTAGGGTCAGCACGTTGAATAGGACGGGCTGATATACGTACCGAGACCTCATGGGACTCCTGGGCGCCGGTGAATTGGACAAGTCCAATGATGAAGGTGGCCAAGAGGGCGAGGACCATGGTTCACGTCGAGTTACACGAAGGCAGAGGTGAGGCAGAGGCAGGAGGAAAGAGACGGCTACGATGGACGAAGCTTCGATGTATTTTTAATCCTCTATACTTATGTAAACTCACCAACTGTGCGCTGTACTGCGAGTGCATGATTTCCATTCGCGAGACTGAGCCTGTGACCACCATAGATCGCAGCGCCACCACTTACATCGACGGCGAGAAATGACCATGCCGAACGCGATGAACTGTAAATGATATTACGGCCATACGTAACGCGGCGGTCTAAGGAGAAGGCCTATCAGTCAAAGATGTTTTTCATTCCGAAGGAAATGGATCTCACCCCATGTCTTGATTTGCTGGAATGGCTGGTTAGTAAGTAATATGAATCAAGTGGCCTTGTAATAAACAGATATGGAAGGTACGACATGGTCGGCATAGGTCGAGTCAGAATTGCGAAGCCTGAAAGCCTCGAGCAGTCGTAAAACTCGTCCATCAGAGTTTGGGGCACAGATTAATTACGGACACATTGATATTGTAGAGATGTATACCGCAAGGTTCGAGCCTAGTCCAGTATACCGTGAGCGAATACAATTGTACAGGAATCAAAAGATAAAAATACAAGCGAAGTCCTGCCTGATGTCCACTAGGTCCACCCACGTGCAGAGCCCTTTCCACCCCCATGACCTCTCTCTTTCTCCACGACGAACATAGCGTCTCGAATGGTAATCGCCCTCCGTTTATCATCCTCTCTTGGAGAGGCCGCACCCTGAGAGCCTTTCACGGTAGACACATATGGTCGAGCCCAACTTCCCCCGGCAGTCGTGGACGCTGGAGTAGTCGTAGTCGCCGAGCTCAAGCCAGCAGACGTTGTAGAAACTGCGGGCTTGGGTTTCGGCGCAGGTGGCGCAGCTGCACTAGCGTTCATCCATGCATACTTCTGACCTAGTCCAGCCGCTTGACTAGCAACAGCATTCGACATCTTCTTCCGCACGTCCTCCGACATATTTCTTGCAGTGACACCAGGCCCATCCACCTTCTTCTTTTTCTTCTTCGGCTGGCCGTCTTCTGTGCTTTCCACATTATCGACAGCCATAGTTGCTCCATTCGCTTGGTTCGCCAGAGCAGCAGCATGAGCAGCGGCCATATCTGCCCTTTCCTTTCGCTCTCGTCGAACCTTGAGCTCTTCTTCACGCTCGACCTTCTCAATCGCTGCGAGTTGTTTCGATACGTCCGCCCGTATCACGAGGCTCCACATGGGCGTGCCGTCCTCGTAATGTGACGCAGGGCGCTCGAACTGAGAGTCTGCTCGGTGTTGTGATACCTCTATCATGGCTTCCACAAGCTCCTGCAGCCGAGCACGTAACGCTAGCGCAATGTAGTTTACGCTGTCTTCGGGTATCTTCGTCACCTTCTGCTGAGTGCCAATCTCCCGTATGCGCGTTCCCAGAATACGTGTGTCGAAATGAGGTCTTGTAGGCTGCTTTCTACTGCGATCCTCATAAGGTCTATATGCCTGGTACTGGTCGAAGCTGCGTTGAAGAGTCTCTTCTTCAGCCTTTGAAACGAAACGTCAGGCCATATTTAGAACAAGAGACAGTATTACTCACACGAAGGTCCACGCCTGCACTCCCTAGTGCGTCGTTCAGCTTCGACACATCTGTTGTGTCTACCGTGCTAGGAGCTGCGGCAGGCTTTGGGGCCGTAGTCTGGGCGGTTGTAGAGAACGTCTGTTGAGTGCTTGTCTGCGGGGTGGCATAGTTCTGATGCTGAAAGTGCCCATATGTCGGCTGCGTATAGTGCTGGTATTGGTAATGCGTGTATTGAGGTGTCCTATATGTAACGCGAAAGCTAAGTAATATCTTTCGCCGTAAGAAGTAGGTTGCATTACGGTGTGTGTGGTGTTTGTTGTTGCGGTGTCGGTGTGGATGTTGACTGCTGTTGCAATGCAGGATCAATTGGTATTGCTACATGTCAAGTGCGTCAGATATGTTGCAAAGAAAGTAAGGTCTGGCCCTACAGCCTGAGTTCCATTGCGAGGTCGCGTAGGTTGGTTGTGCAGGTTGTGCACTTTCTTCAGTCTTCATACTTTCGGATGGTTATTGCACGCAAGTCTGCTGCACAGGAATATGTCACTCCAACAAGCCAAGTGCGAAATTTCACTACAATCGCGAGAAGTAATAACGTGAGTGGGGATGGTAAACAAGTCGGGGACGGCTTCGAGCTGTAATGTGGCCACCGAGCGCGCGATATTTGTTGACAACTGTTTACATCTCCCCTTGCTCTCCACCACCAACGACCGGCCTCTTCAACTTGTGAGTGCGCCCCGTATACGACGCCTCTCTTCTACGTAGTGACATGGGAAGACACGATTCACGCTCAGTGTCGCCACCGCCACGAGACAGGGACCGTGACAGAGACAGAGAGCGCGATAAAGTGAGAGACAAGGACGACTCTCGACGGCGGTACCGTGACAGGTCGCGCACTCCGGATAGGCGGGACAAGAGATATGATGAAGACTCGGACAGGGACAGGAGAAAGAGGAGACGGACGAGGAGTAGGTCGCCTGAACGAGAGCGAGAACGAAAGCGCAGAAGCAGGAGTCGTGAAGATGACAAGAAGAAGTATGTACATTATCTCAGTGTACTCGTCCAGCGCTGACCACATAATAACAGGCGAAAGAGAGAGAAGTCAGAGGAGCGCAAGGCACGAAAGGCAGAGAAGAAGAGGATGAAGGAGGAAGAAGAGGCTCGTCAAATTGCCGAACTCAGTGTTTACAGTGCCACGGATAATCCTTTCCACGACGTGAACTTGGGGCAGCAATTCCGCTGGCATAAGAAGAACGAAAAGGAGAGGAAGCAGGGCTTGAGTTTGGCAGAGGCTCAACGCAGAGATGCCATCCGGAGGCAGGAAGCGAAGGAGGAACTGGAGAGGTTGAACAAGCGGCGTGCGGAGCGAGAAGCAGACCAGCGACTGAGGGAGGAAGAGGAGATACGGATGCAGCGGTTGGCCGAGTCGGCGCAGATGGCTGATTGGCTGGCCAAAGAAGAAGACTTCCAACTTGAGCAAGAACGGGCGAGAGCCGCTATACGTATCAAGGAGAAACGTGCCAAGGCTATTGACTTCCTCGCCATGAACCTGCGCTACGTCAATCCTATCAGTGAAGATAACGAAGAGGTGAATGATGAAGAGCTGGAGATCGACCTTGACGAGCCTTACAATATCATGGATGTACGTATTCCTACCGAAGTTGACGTATATTTCGTTCTAATGGCGCTTTAGAGCTTGACACCAACCCAAGTTGAAGAGCTGCACGATGATATTGAGAAGTATTTGCAGCTAGAGCAGTCAGAAGTGAACATAGAGTTCTGGACGGTATGCCATCCCCTTTAATCTTTTCCGCTGATTGCTCATCTTGGTCTACAGAACATGATGGTGGTCGTGAAAGACCAGTTGGATCGTATCAAGGCCAACGAACGCATGGGCATCGAGGCCGCTGCAGCTGTGGAAGCCGATATTACTGCCCTTCTGCAAGGAAAGACGTATGACCATCTCGTGGCGTTACAGAGGTCGATACAGGCGAAGCTCGTCAGCGGAGAGACCATCGACACTGACTACTGGGAGAATCTATTGAAGAAACTCCTTGTGTGGAAGGCCAAGGTATATCCTTAATACTATATATTCAACTCATGCTTAGCTAACTGTTGATGACAGGCGAAACTGAAAGCGTTGCATGAAGTCGTCGTCCGAAACCGACTCGAGCAGCTTCGTAAACGCCAGCGCGACGAAGCCTTGCAAGCTCAAGAAGAGCTTCTGGCTGGTGTGGCCAAATCCGCTGCTCGTGGCGAGCGCCCCGCTCTCAACACAGACACAGAAAGTGCAAATGCCAAGCCGACTGAAGAAGTTGAACCGTACGACCGCTCGATGTCTCCACCACTGCTGGATATTAGGAAACTGCCGTATGAAGATCGACAAGTGGACATTGTTACTGAGCTGGAAGATCTGCGCGCATTGGTGTGTTCATTCCCATTCACATATCTTAGTCATTGTTCTGAACTCTGGGCATAGATCGCCCAACGCCGTCAAGTTGCCTCTTCCCGCTTCGTGCCACGGGCAGCTCAGCCAGTACAAGAGCAACCCAGCGCACCAGAGGCGGCCAGCAACGCCGACGTAGCCTCCGAAGCACTCTTCCGTGCAGAGGCAGAGCAGGATCTCGACGAGGAAGAAGAATTGTTCAACGTCGAGGAAGATATACAGCATCCGACCAGCTACAACTGGGAAGACAAATGGCGTCCAAGGAAGCCGAGGTACTTCAACAGGGTACATACAGGTTACGAATGGAACAAGTACAACCAAACACATTATGAGTACGTATCCGATGCTTCCTCCCCAAACAAACCAGGACTGACGGTTCTTTGTTATTATTTAGCACGGACAACCCACCGCCGAAAGTCGTTCAAGGCTACAAGTTCAACATCTTCTACCCGGACCTCATCGACAAGTCGAAGGCGCCTACGTACAAGATCGTCAAGGAGCCGGGCAACGACGAGACGGTGTTGTTGCATTTCACTGCTGGGCCGCCGTATGAGGACATTGCGTTCAGGATCGTCAATCGCGAGTGGGAGTTCTCGCATAAGCGGTATGTGTTATGTTTTTGTGCGATGATGTGGTGATACGAAAGAGATTGGTCGGTGTGCTGACTTTATACTGTTTTATAGGGGATTCAGAAGCAGTTTTGATAGAGGGTGTCTGTCGTTGTGGTTCAACTTCAGGAGAAACGTGAGTGTTCGATTTTGGTTGGTCGTTATGTGTGTGTTACTTATGACATGTTGCTCTAGTTCTACCGCAAGTAAAGGTGTACTCTGGTCCATACTCACCCAATGCTCGTTTCATTTGCTCGCTGTCCTCCACCTGTACTACATACCGTCCTGATTCTATTACATTATCTCTCGGACTGACTCATTATGCTTTGAGCTTGCGGGTCCTCCGCACTACGAAATTTCCTGTCGAAACTTGACATGTATTCCTGGTAAGATTATATTGATACAGAACGCCCAAAATGCACCAGTGCCTGAACAAAGATAAGACACTCGACATGCGAATCCAAAATGTTCGACCAGCAAAGAGTATAAGTCGTGAGAGAACGAAGAAGCGTGAAGAGAATCGAGTGATGTGCTCTGTAGCTCGGACGGAGGGATGGTGAAGACGACGGTGACATCTACGACGAGTAATCTACCGGGCTAGCCGGCTCAGCAACGTCATACACGAAAATCAAGCACGCCCTCAGAAGCTCAAAGCAACCCAGCAGCCCTCAAATCCCTCTGCAACCTCACCTCATCCGCATACGCCCTCGCAAGCCTATGCGTCCTCTCCGGGTTCGTCTCATCAATCGGAATCACATACGCCCCTCTCGGATCCCTACTCGCGACCTCCTCCAGCTCTCCGTCCTCTCTCTCCTCCACAGCGAACAAGTCATCTCCAAACAGAGGTCGTCTGGAGGAGTCAGTGCTCTCCGTTCCGCGGGTTGCGGTGGAGGCGGAGGAGGCACCGGGGTAGTCGGCGACGGGGAAGCCGAGGCCTGTGCGGAGGATGTTTATGCGGTTGAAGAGGGTGCGGCGGGATGGGGGTGTGGTTGGGGAGGAGGAGGAGGCGGGTGCTGGGAGGGAGGAGGAAGGTGAGGTTGAGAGGA
The DNA here is from genome assembly GCA_037040455.1 of Irpex sp. P115-07. Lineage (NCBI taxonomy): Eukaryota > Fungi > Basidiomycota > Agaricomycetes > Polyporales > Irpicaceae > Irpex > Irpex sp. P115-07. The sequence continues at coordinate 7,123 of JAXQGX010000450.1, forward strand.
TGCCGCGTTCCCAACGCTTGACGCGCCAGAAGCTCAGTAGAGAGGTCAACAGGATGAACCAGCCTAATAAGGATTGTCAGCTCAATTTATCACAATGGTGAGTCGAAGAAGCAGCGACTTACCGACTGTCATCAGGAAGAACGACAACCACTCCGTCGTTGCGTCGCCCAAGACGTTGCTTGGGGGAATGATAGGGCTCGAGTTCGGCAGCGTACCGTTGAAGTTCCTGTAGTACTCTTCCGCCTCAGCAGCAGTCTCGAAAGTCGGCGTAGGTTCAGGCGACGCAAACGGCCACCCATCAATATTATCCATACTATCCCCAGAGGCACCTTCTCTATTCCACTCCTCCGCCCGACTACGCATAGCAAACCCATACTGGATAAGCGTGACACCGAGACCTGCGCGAGAACCGAGTTTGGCTGCGTGTGTCGTGTGGAGGAGATAAGTGAGTAGGAACCCGACGAATTGGAAGGAGATGGAGACGAGCATGTTCCAGAGGAAGGAGAAGAGGGAGCCGGTGGGGAGTGCGTCTACGACCATGTCGCCGGGTGCTGTTGAAGCTGAGGGTATATTGATTGTGGTTTCCCAGTAGGGAGGAACTGCATCTGCTTGCGCTGATGCGTATGATGGCGGGGCATCCTTCTGCGATTCCTCCGGGACAAGGTAGACATTATCGCCTGCAGGAAGATCATTGTAAGCATCTCAGGCAACACCAAACAGTAAATATAGTAGAGATGTGCATAGTATGGTTGTGAATGTGCGAAAGCAGTGCGCCGGAAGGCTTGCGACGCTCCCTGATAAGCTCACGGATGCGGTCGCACCATTCACAGAGCACGACTACTCACCTTCCTGTATTCTCACAACTCTAGATGGCTTCGCAGTCACATTCGCAAACACTCCATCGTTGTTCAATCCGCCTCCCACAACAGGCCCTGAGCTACTCTCGCCCGCCATCCCTAATCTCCTCGCAACGCCCTCAGGCACCACACTCCGAAGCCATCCTCCTGCCCTGCGTTGCTGCTGTCCAAACCTTTGCGAGAATTGCCTAGCAGCATCCGAAAAATCGGGGACGAGACCGTTCGAGTTGCCCTGAGACTCGCGGAAGGTTCTGAGCGCATCTGTCGGGGAGGGCGGTGCGCCAGGGGGTGGTCGTAACGTCCAGTCGGCATCGTAGTCTACATTCTCAAAGTCGTACGTCCCGTCAGCCGGAGAAGCTGTGCTTCTAGAGCTGGTATGCGAGGGGGTCGCAGGTGCGGGGCCTTCATGACGCTGCGAGAGGGGGTGGTCCTCGGGTTCTGTATTGGGCAGGGAATGATAGCCATTGCGACCCCGAGTCTGCTGGGGTGTGTGGACCTCGTCATCTTCATCGTCAGAGTCTAGAAAAGCAGCCTCCATCTCGTTCTGTGCATTTGGGTCGGTGTGTGCGTTGGGCAACGGCGCATAGCGTGCTGATGACATTGGTGTCAGTGAGACCGAGGGTGGTGATAGTGATTAGAGTCGATTTGTAGTGTCGACAAGTCGACGATGGTATGAGATAAATATCCAGTCGAGGATGGTCAGAGAACAAAGAAAGACAGGAAAGAAGAGTTAGGTATCGGGCTAAGTACTAGGTGTGGCTGTGGACAAGGATTGCTTGGAAGGAAGAGAAAGAGCCTGGGACCACGGCCGCAGCACTACTCGACCCAGAGTAAGCGCCGCTGCCTAGATGGGGCAACAAGGCAGTTCATCATGATATTCACATCTCCTGGAATGGCCCCGTGTGTTCTTGCATCTGCGGTAGCAATACTGGACTACAGTTCAACGTTCAACGTTCAACGATTGACTGCATCTTTTAGAGTGAGAAGTTAACGTTAGAATAGACACCCGCCTGGGAACATAGACGATCAGCTCAGGTGCGGGCGTCTACCAGCGGCCCCTTGATTCGTCACCGCTGCGGTCCACAACGGATGTGAGCTCAGCTTGCAGACCAACAACGACCAGCCATGGCCGCAGACAACAACAGTGAGTCCAGCGGCGCTGCACGGCTGTGGTCAGTCGTCAAGAACTTGCCAAGACATGCATGGTACAAATACAGGGCTCTGGGGCTGCGAGGAAAGGTACCTAGCACTCAATTAGCTTCCGCAATACATTTACTGATCTTCGTGCAGCTCATAGTATGGTTCCTGATAGCCTTCTATACTGCCCTCGGTACCTTCTTTGGCATCGTCGGTGCAGACAAAATAGCACAGACGATGTACAACGTCGCACAGAAGATCAGCCATCTGCAATTCGGCTGGCTGATCCTCGTCGCAGCGATGAGTACGTCGATCACTCACGTCCTATTGCGAACAACATTCATCTCATCACACCTGCAGCTGTCATATCATTCCCGCCATGTACGGGATTCACGACCACTGTCACCCTCTGCGGCTTTGCATACGGCATGAAGGGATTCTTCGTCGCCAGTGCCGGAACACTCCTAGGATCCGCGGTGACCTTTGTCGTCTTACGTTGGCTATTTAGTGCGAGACTACGCAAATGGGTTGCTACCAGTGACAAATGGCAAGCTCTTGAGGCTGTGGTTGTATGTGCACAACTCTTCAATGTCAAGCATGCGACTAACACCATCCTAAACCCAGAGAGCCAAAGGTCTCTTCCTCATTGTTCTCATCCGGGCATCTCCCTTTCCACCTTGGGCGTACTCCAATTCCCTCTTTGCCGTAAGTTGCGCATGCACGTGTCTCCCATGTTCACTCACCGACATTATTTTAGTCGATTGAACCCGTAGCTCTATGGCAGTTCGTTACAGCGACGCTCGTCGTGCTACCACGAGTTGCACTGCACGTATTCATCGGCTCTCGTCTCGCCGCCTTCTCGGATGGCGAAACCCGCAGCCATATGGATAAACGTACGTATATTCCATCATACTACTTTATATGCTGACTCGCCTCTCTTCAGAAACGAAGATACTAAACGTGTTGCTGATATTATTTGGTTTCCTAGTCGGAGGTCTTGCCAGTTGGTAAGTGTAGCCGTCAATTAGTATTTCTCGCTGTGATCTTACTGTTGTGCTTGTCAGGTTGACCTACCGCTCCATGCAATCCCACATCCGTCACCTCTCCGGTATCTCTCCCGACGTCGACGAACTTGCGGCGGAGGCTGTTGAGGACGCAGGCGAAGGAGCTCCTCTCCTGGGTAACCGCTCCTCAGAGTCCCTAGACGAGGAAGGATCGGTCAGCACTATCAGACCTTCGCGACCACAATCGACGGCCCCCTGATGCAGCGTGTCTTCCTGGAGATTTATACACGATCTTCCATTTCACATCCAGATATATCTATGTACACAGTAAATTATTTCCCGACTGCACTCATCCACGGACGAACAGGTATAAGTAGTATGAAACAGAGCTCTAAAACACCTCCATGCACAGCGTGAAAGTCCAAATAAATTCAGAGCAACAATAAACCACAAGAAACAGAAAGCAACCGTCCAATTAATAATAGTGCAAGAACAGCAAAGACAAACTGGCCCCGATGAGGAACAGCAGAATCCACTTCCGACTATCCCTCGCCCGTCTCCTCGCCTCCTTAAGCTGCACATTCCCCTTCTCAACCGTCGCCGCCGTCGCGATCGCATCCTCATACAGCTGCTCCGTCTGTTCCGTCTGCTTCGTCAAATGCGCCACCAACTCCATCTGCAGCGCGCTGATCTCCATCAACCGCGACTCGGCCTGCTGCACCGACGCGAGCGCGTCCTGCATGTTCTGCAGTATGTTCGCGTTCTCCGTCTCGAACTGCATGATCTGCGACTGCGTGAGCTCGAGCTCTTCCACGTCGTCGTCCGTGTCGTCCATAAAATCTGTGTAAGCGGTGGATTTGGGTGTGCTGCGACCACTGGCCGCGGATGGATCTCCCAAAGAGGATCCTGTAATGAAGTTGGACGCTAGTTGAGAGGCACCGCCAAGCCATCCTCCGCTACCACCAGCTGGGGAGTTGTTGTCGGAAGAAGAGGACGAAGAGGAGGGGACGTCGGTCATGAACATGGCTTCGCGGGCTGCGCCTGAACCTAGTGTTTTCGTACGCTCTAGCTGGCGTTTCATGCGCTCCTCTTGCATCTCCTTGAGTGCTTGACTGGCTTCGGTGAGCCGTCGGCTGAGGTACCACGTTATGCTGGCGTGATGTGCGGCTACGAAGTCGTTCGCGGCGGTGGTTTCATCTTGTCGAAGACGAGCAGGAAGGAAGCGTATGAGAGGGTTGGTTTTGCTTGCGGCGAGTTCAGCGCGGCCTGAGTCGACGCAGTTCTATACTTCAGCTATTGTCGGAGGACGCTGAGGGACAACCACTCACGTTTCTCTAGTACTTCCATCTCTTTTATACGTTCCGAGCATCGCGAGAGGATGATCCTGGCTTGCAGGTCAATCTGGTCTCGTTCCTCGTTCGACAAGTGTTTGATGTTCGCCCAGGACGACGAGTCTGAACCACCGAGGTCGATCGTTCGTGAAGGTTGTCGCGCGAATGGCGTACTCCGTGCATCCAGATTCAGATACGGTTTACGCACAGAGCTGACCATCCGACTGAGAGTAGTTATATTGTTCAGCTATAAGCATCAGCGGACGCAAAGATAGACTGGAGTTCAGTTAACTCTAGCACATCGTCTGGAAGGGTGAGACGCACGATGATGTATCCTTCAGCCATGTATTGCTTGTTCAAGTCATCCTGCCCATCCTTCTGTCCGTCCTGACTTCGTCTCGAAGGTCTGTTCAGCTTCCGTCGTTTGGCGTCCGGTATACCCTCCGCTGCCTCCTTCACCAGCTGCCGAAACTCCACCGTACGATCGCTCGCAGTCATTCTTGAGAAGGTAGCCCGCGTGTCCTTTCAAACTAGTTTGTACGATATAAAGAACGACGTGGAGGGTCGAGATATCGTCAGGAACACGTATGTGTGAATTGAAAGAGAGTCTGAACTCAGTGCGCGAATCACTGGGGCGAGTGCGTCAAGGCCACGCGGGGTCTCACCCACGTGGCCGCCACAACGCTCTCAATTAAAAAGGCGCGAATTTTATTCAGAGGCTCTTCAATCTGAACCCGCACAAGCCGTTACTTGCACCTTTCTGAAAATCGTTCATTTTATGGATGATTTGAAGCTGGGGTCGTCGGTGATTGTGGGAGAGGAAACAAAGCGTCCTCGTTTGAGGCGGATAGCGTGACTTCATACCGTTGTTTGCCATAGTTTTGAGACGTACATACTGTACCCATAGACATGTACCTTTGTAACCGATTGAATGGAATGCCGGTTGACTTTCACTGTGGATTGATTATGAAGGAAACGGGATGCTCGCCACAGTAAAGGTCATGAAAATGGAGGTACAAGGAATCTTATGGACGAGAGCACACGACAGCGCGGTGAAGAATAATGATACAAGTAACGCACACAGCAGTCCAGTAGAGTAACAACACCCAGCAATCACCGGATCGCCTCTAGAGTCTCCATTGATGTAACGCTGTTGCCACGGATGACCTGCACGACAATGCCACACCTCGCAGTCAGTTACTGTGCGGTGAACTGGTGAGGTTATGGACGTACGACAGTGCCAATGGGGTGCTTCTGCGCCGGTGTTGTCTCCTCCAACGCATCATCAAGCACGAGGTTCAAAAACAGGTCATATCCTCGTAATGTTCCGCTAACCTTGCGGCCGCCTTGCAGATGGACGAACAACTTCTTGTCCATGAACTAAACGCAACAACCGACATTGAGCCACACACCCGAACAACGGTGGCAAAGTCATCAACACGCACCTTTTTGAGCTCTGGTTGCGAGGCTTTCGACATGGCTGCTTTTCTTGTGTTGGATTGTCCTGTACGGAGACAATGAATTCGAGTGAGGTATATGGCCCTAGCGAGAGATGTGCTACTGCAGTACGCGACGATCCAGACGAAGCGCTGGGGTCTGGCCAACACGTGGCCACCGGGCGGTCTGCCGCATTTGGATGAGAGTTGACTGAGTCCGAGTCGCTCTGAACAGGACCACACAGTCCACCTACCTCCCCCATCCAACCTCTGCCCCACTATCCATATTATTCTACATTCATCCAGTCAAAAGACACATAATCCAACTGCAGTCATCGTCTTCCAATTCCTTGTTTTACTAGTTATCGTGATTGTTTGGTACGTTTTAATAATCCTTGCTATATTGGAGTTCCACTGACATTGGGCGGTATGTGGACAGTGTTGACCAGACTCATCTCACACCTCTTCGACCGTTGAACGACTATGGCCACTGCTGCTGCCTCGCCCGCACCGACAGGGGGTGTTAGCGCGTCAATGTGGGCAGACAAGCCAATGCCTCCTCGCGGTGAACGGGGCAAGAGGTCAGACTCCGGTTCAGGATTTCGCGGAGCGCCAAGAGGTGCTCCTCGCGGACGAGGACGTGGCGGTCGCGGTGGTCGTGGAGGTTCGGGAGGGCGCACAGGTAGCAGCAAGGCCCCTGCCACAGCTCCTGAAGATGGTGCCAAGAAGGTCGATGCAGAACCCAGCAAAGACGACAAAGATCATACCCCTTTGGCTTCACTGAAACCTACTGCTCCTCCATCCCCTACTACGACTACGTCTAGTCAGACTAATGGTCCAACGAAGGGGACCAATAAAGCAAAGCCTCCGCGTAAGAACTCGGACCAGAGGCCTCCTCGTAAACAGCCTTCGCTCGGAGTCGACACGCTTAATGCTACTCCTTCAAACGCCTCTTCCTCCCCTTCCGTCTCCCCCAGCCGCCGAAGACGATCTACAGCTCATAAGACCGCGCCACCTCCCGCACCACCCCCTGCACAAACCAACCACGCTCGGAAGCAATCAAATGCAACCGCATCAGAACAGAATTCCACTCAACATGTCGAGAAGCCCGCCCAAACACTAACCAAAGACCTTCCTCCGCACATGGCACCCGTTCAAATTCACTACACGGGATCAGACATCGCACACAACATCGACGCTCTAGTGGAACGCGTTCGCGCGGTGGCCATGGACAGACCACACACACCCGGCAGCCACAGTCATTTTGATTGGGCCGAGGATGACGAAGATGACAGTCTGCCTGATCTCGATGACTGGGGAGTCACCTCGAGTCTCAGTACCAATGGGCCCGCCACCGATGTGGCGGATGGCGAGAAAGTCGGGGTTAGTGTGATCTCTCCCATTTTGCAGGATGCGTTGCGACCGCTCCCTAACATAATTGATATCGACATCTCGACTCCGTCCATCAAACTGCACGATGTTAACGGGATGGAAACGAAGTTGAAGGCCAACGCAGATGCGGGGACACCGCGCGCGGAGACGAAGGTCGAGGCCCCGACAAGGGAGACAGTTTCCAGCGACAACGACACTTCGCAGGCGGACCATTCATCGAAGGCTGACGAGAAGGCCACCACAGAAGCTCCCGCTTCTAGCACGGAACACCCGAAATCCCCTTCGCCTCCTCGCGGATTGGCGGCGTCCATTCATGCCTCTCAAGCCCCACGCGCCCTGTCCCCTCCCCCGCCCCAACGTTTCCCCAACCCCCCTCGTGGCGGATTCAACCCGTCGCACAAT
>JAXQGX010000451.1:0-14828 GCA_037040455.1 Irpex sp. P115-07
TGGTCCGGAAGCTCGTGCGGAACTTTCTTGAGTACTAACGCGGTTGCACGCTGACCGTCTCGAACACAGCCATAGAAGGGACATATATTTGGATGTGGCGCGCGTGAAAGGGCTGTATAAACCTCTATCTCCTTGCGCATGAGTTGTGACGGCACCATTGGTGCGTGCGGAGTATACCGGATGGGGGGAATAGACTTGACGAAAGTGGCTGGTGGCAGAGGCTGTGGTGCTTCGACATAATTGCTTAGCCACGGTGTAGTGAGATACTCTGGAGGTATGGGCGAGGGTGCTTCTAGCTGCTCAAGGTCGAAAGTTGTACCCTCGTGCTCAAGTCGAAACACTTTTCCATCTTCTTCCCAGGCTATCACATAGCCTACATGCGTGAATTCGCCCCCTTCATCTGACCAGGACTCGTGAGTTTCTAAGAGGTGACGCATGGCAGGCAAATCTATAAAGCATAGGTGAATGTAAACCTCAGACTGTGAAGGACCAAGGCTTTACTTACGAAGGCATTTCACGGATGGCCTTAGAAAGTAACGACGGTGTATAAAGGCGATTGCCAATGCAGCGTGATAACTTGTCCGAGGCACCTGATGAAGACAATATGTGTTGTAGATTCGTCGAGGCACTGCTTTGGGGGTGGTACCATGAGCTCAAGAAACTGCGTAACGAAGGCCATCTTAATAGCTAGCGAGGGGGAGGACTGAACAACGCAATTGTCGATGGGTGATACACTGACGGCGCTAATCACACATCAAAGTGCTTGTCCCGGGCGACGGCGCGACATCTTGTTGTTCTGCCCACTGTCACGGTACTGGAGGTACTCACGCTGCTCCAATAGGCCCGAATTTAGGCTCGTCAAGATTAGGGAGAAGAGCAGTCTTGTTTCTCCGAGGTGCACTTATGCCTTGTTCTTGCTATGATCAATTTTGGTCATTAACAAAAGAGAACATGGCCCATGGCCGACTCGGACTCGAACTCCTGGAACCCAGATATCTTGAATCGAAAGACTTGAAATCGAAGGCTCCCTTTGTTCAATATTGCTGTATTCCGTGAGCTCCATGTCTCTCTCTAAGTCTAAAAAGAATATCCTAATGCACGAGCAGACTATGCTACAGTGGTTCCCTTTCCGATGGCGGATCAAGTACGAAGTCAATGAGGTCATTGGGTGCGACGAGATATGATTTGTGTGAGAACGCCCGCTCAGCAGGCTCTGAGGTCTGCCAGAAGCAAACGCGAAGTCTGTTCCAAGAGGACCCACCGTCACGGTCAGGGTGTGCGAGGACGAAATTACTGAAGATGGCTGGGGTCACCGTATCCGATGTGAAACCGATCGTATCCTCGCTAACTGTGGGCATGTCGATATCAGCGATCCAAACGTCTTGGACAAGTTTCTTCAGAACCTCTTCTAGCCTTTGACGAGTGAGAGAAGTGGAAAGGCTGGAATTGCTGTCAACCAAGACGATGGGTGGCTGCATCCGAGTATGACGTAGATTCTGGGGGAATGTGGACAATAGGACGCGAAGCTGAGGAAGCTCGTTGCCGTTCTCAGATATGATGTCGGATGCTAATGGTACCGTTTATGAGTATCAAGCTCGTCATAACACGTATAAGGGATCCACGTACAGATGGGGACAAACACAACATCGACTTCATCCGAACGGAGGCCCGAGCAAGCCGTAATCCAAGCTTGCTCGAACTGTTCGCGGGATTGAGCTGGCGTAAATACAATACATTCGTTAAGGATATGCGGAAGAATCCCTATAGAATTCGACTGCGCAGCGTCATTCAACACCGTTAAATGCGCACCCGAATCTGGAAAAGATTTATATACGTCATATCGGAAACAGAGTGCCTCCATGATCGAATGATGCTCACTAAACGTGCGGGCCAAGACATCATTAAGGAGCCCCGACGAAGCAGAAACAACCATGATCTTCGGTGCTAGGTAATCTTCCGTCCATGGACTCGTTGTCTAGTAAAACACCCAATGGGTTCGCGGTCATATCTCATCGTGTTGCATGACCATCACGTACATATGCATCAAGATCTTCAAAGGGATCTATTTCCCTGCCGTCCAGCCACTTCGCGAACATACCAAGCCCAAATAGGTCGTTACTCTTAGATGAGACTTTGGTTGAGCACAGCCAGCCCGGAGTTCCTGCTGAAGTCATCGGTTCGCCTTCGGGAAGAGCAGAATCGAAGTCTATGATGACAGGCTGAAGAGACTCGTCCAAGCGAACATTGGTAGTTTTAATGTCGTTATGTATGATCCCGAGATTATGCAAATGATCCAAGCCGCGTTTCAGGCCACGCAAGAGGTTCAGCTTGGGAACCATGATCCCTGCGTCCTTCCAGATGTAAGGAAACTCGCGAGGAATCTGCTTCAGCGCCAGGGCAGTGACTTGTTGGCCTTCCCGAACGCAGCCATAAAAGGGACAGATGTTGGGATGTGGCGAGTGTACGAGCTTCATGTATATCTCGATCTCCTTCCGCGTCAGCTCTGACAATAAAGTGGGATTACTTGGCTCATATCTAATCGCATCCTTCGACTTGAGAAAGGTGTCTGGTGGCAAGGGATGGGGAGCCTCGAGGTAGAATTCCACCCAAGGAGTAGTGAGATGTTCTGGCAGTATTGGCTCGGGGGCGTCGAGCTGTTCTAGATCAAAGGTACGGCCTTTGTATTCGAGCTTGTACTGCTTGCCGTCTTCTTCCCAAGCTATCCAGTAACCAATGATCTGCGGTTCGCCGTCCACTTCACCGAACATGTCGTACACTGCGAGGAGTCGCCGAGCCATGCTTCGGAGATATCAGGACATCAGTGTATTATGGGGTAGTATTTGGGTACGCCACTCACAGTATAGCAAGCTCCGTTTTTATTGCGCTTCGAGCACAGAAGTCTGCGTGCCAGCAATAGAACCACCCAAATTTGGTTGTGGTTGTGGAAGTTACGGTCGCCAAAGGACTTCAAGTTCGGCCGCCACAGTGTGTGGTTGAGAGGAGAGCAAAGGGGAAAAAGAAGAGGCGCATGAGAGAAGACAATATAAGTTTTTTGGGATGAAGTCTTCCATCAGTGGACCGTCCCCAGTTGTGTCCCTTGCAGTGCTGATCGACTTACTGACATAAGATTAACGCCCATTGTGCATATGTGACACGAACCCGGGCACCGGCGCACTCAGTGAGCAGACAAGCAATGGCCCGCAATTATCGCTGTTCCTTGATCATGGCTGGCTATTGAATGGGGAGATGCAGTAGGGGGGGACAGAATGCGATAATTGGAGTTCACTGGCAACGATGACTGCACGCCACATTTTGGCCAAGCCTGTTGTGTGACAGCTCTGGTTCCCCGGGCCACTGGCATTGATACCAATGCATCAACTTGAAGCATCGATATCGAGAACAAGTATCCTTCCAAAGTAGTGTTTGAGTAGGCTATGCATGATCAGTGATCTTTTGTGAGTAGGAAAATACAAGACCCACAAGTTCGACTCGAACCTCCGATGATCTCTTCTAGAATGATGGCAAGTCGAAAGCAAAAGCAACGGCACTATCGCATCTATGCCCACACTCGTGGCTCTCATCTCCCTTAGTCGACACCCAGCGCAACAAGGAACAAAAGAAATAATTATGCTTTGTTTTTTCGGTCCAAGTTTTGAAATGATACGATAGCCACAGTAGCCAAACTGACTACGAAACCCAAGCAAGCTTATACGTAGCACAAATGGTGAGCGCAGCTTGGGCAGCGACGAATGCGAGGAGAGTGGGATCGTCGATGCCGAAGCGGTCTGTGAGATTATCCAGGAGTCCCCAACCTTTAGTGTACCTCCTTTCTGCCGGTTCGACCACGAATTCCAAAAGATCATCCGGTGAGACCAGGTGTGGCGTCTTCTGAAATGCGACACAATTCTGCCAGAAATAAGCGCGAAGCCTGTTCCAGGAGAGCCAGCCTCCTGGCTGTACGAGTGCAAAATTTCCGAACTGCTCATTCGGACCAGATGAAGTATCCTCTGCATGTGTCCATAGATCCTTTACAAGGGCGTTCAAAACGTTTTCCAGCCTTCGCCGATTGTGGCAATTAGACAGACTGTTATCATCGTCAGAGAGGACGATGCGTGGTTGCATCTGAGGGTGTCGTAGGTTGTGGGGCATAGTAGATAGCAGATTACGTAGCAGGCGAAGCTCGTCGCTGTTTTCGGATATGATGTCAGATACTAAAGGTACAGTTTATGAGTACCAATCTCGTCATAATACGCCAGAGAGATCCACGTACAGATGGGGAAGAACACAACATCTGCCTCGTCCGAACGGAGGCCCGCACAAGTCATAGCCCACGGTTGCTCGAACTGCTCACGGGAATGAGCTGGCGCAAATGCGATACGTTCGTTAAGGAGATGCAGAGGAATCCCGATAGAATTCGACTGCGCAGTGTCATTCAACACCGTTAGATGCGCACCCGAATCTGGATAAGATTTGCATTCGTTACATTAGAATCAGAAGACACAATCGAATAATGCTTACAAAATTTGCGGGCCAATATATTATTGCAGAGCCCAGACGAAGTAGCGACGGCCATGATCTTCGGCGCCAGATAATCTTCCGTCCATGGATGCATTGACTAGTTAAACACGTGGTGAGTTCGCAATAATCATCCACGACAATCTATCAAACTGGCGTACATCAAGGTCTGCAAAGGGATCTATCTCGCAGCCATCCAACCACTTCGCCAACATACCGAGCCCAAAGATATCATTCTCTCTGACCGAGAACTCGCTCGCCTTGAACCACCCAGGGGTTCCTCCAGAAGACAGAGGCGCGCCTTCGGGATGGGCAGTATTGAAGTCGATAATGACAGGCTGGAGAGACTCATCCAAACGGACGTTGGTAGAGTTAATGTCGTTATGTATAATACCGAGATTGTGCAAATGGTCCAAGCCGCGCTTCAAGCCACGTAAGATCTTCAGCTTAGGGACTGGGACCTCGGCGTCCTTCCAGATATGAGGAAACGCATGGGGAATCCGCTTCAGCGCTAATGCGGTAACTTGCTGGCCTTCCCGAACGCAGCCATAGAAGGGGCAAATATTGGGATGTGGCGAGCGTACGAGCTTCATGTATACCTCGATCTCCTTCCGCGTCAGCTCTGAAAGCAGCGTAGGATGGGCTGGCTCATAATTGATAGCGGGGTTTGACTTGATAAAGGAGTTGGGTGGTAGCGGCTTAGGAGCTTCGAGATAGGAGTCCAGCCAGGGGGTGGTAAGGTGTTCGAGCGGTATTGGTTCGGGGGCGTCGAGCTTTTCCAGATCAAACCTGCGACCTTCGTGTTCGATTTTGTATTGCTTGCCATCCTCTTCCCAAGCTATTGCCCAGCGAACAATCTGGGGTTCGCCATCCACTATGTCCCATCCACTGTGCGCTGCAAGTAGTTATCGAGTCATTGCTTAATCCCCGTATATCAGAAGGCCTTCAAGAAACTGCAGAATACAAATTTGCTTACTCGCAATGTCACGGACGCCGCGTCTTACAATGCGTCAAGCACAAAGATATGCGAAGTACTAGAGATATCCAGTGGTGAGTTTCAGTCGCCGTCACTGAAGTACTTTGCTCAGGCTGCCACCGGAGGGAAAAGGAGAGCGAAAGATAGAGCGAAAGAGGATGTGTGGCGATCCAGCAAGAGAACGTATATGGGATTTGGGGCGAGCTTCTTCCATCACCGAGTTGGCTATTGTTCTTTCGAGATCAAGAGGGCTCTGAAGCTATTTTCCCAAGTCCTTGTTTGTTTGTCAGGGCGTGGCATGGTGGTCGATGGGCAGTGATATGCACGAAGCGCTCATCCGTTCGAGACACGCACCCGGGCGCCGGCGCATCACTATCAGCGACTCGGATGGTGTGAGTCACTCACTGCTCGCTTTCCTTCCCTCCGTGTTCCACTCAATTGGTAGTCAATACGAAGAAGAAATAACACTGCGTTTACCTTTGTTTTATCTAGGTATCGAACATCACTGTTGCGGCCATGCCGACAGTTGACTCTCGCTCCAACTCTCAGAGTATTCGAGTTGAAAAGGAAGTACTCAAGTTGATGTCACGGTGCAAATCGTGGCTACTGGCCAGACCAAAGTATTTCCAGGGCAGTGTACCAGGTAAAATACTGGGGCAATGCACGAACAGTCGGCTTTTGTTTTGCTCCTGTGCTTGTCAGCGATTTCCAACAATCTACAACACTTGGCGAGTTACTGGACCTGACGAGCTTCAACTCGCCACCTTCAACAATGCCTCATCACGATTCGGAGAATATAGATCGAAGATCGTGAGATACTCATATCCGTGTCACCACTCACTCCGTCTATCTTGTTCCTGGCAGAGCCAAAGATGGGTTATTATTGTCTTGATCTGTGACACGACTCGGATCGCTGAGACTCTGTTAGTAGAACAGGCTATGGACCTCTAGCCGTATAGCAGTATATAAAGGTCCAAAGCTCTGTTCAGAAGAGCATACTTCAATAAGCACACACTGGTAGTAAATTATATCTGGATATAAAACGCTGCTCTATTCCTTGACTCCGTGGGTTATCTTTCGCTTCATTCGGCACGACCAATCATCGCCCATGATTGTTACCTTGAATACAGGACGTCTCCAACAAGGACGTTCATCGGGGTATACTACCCGCATAACCTGTATAGATAACTTAGTCATAGTCATGTATCCTTGTGTTTCTTTATCCTATGCTGTACTATGTCATCCTCCTCCTGATAGTATTGCAACTTCTATGCCTTGCAAGCCGACCAAGATGAGCCTGGGATATCTGAGTATCCGTCACAGTCAAACTGCATTAACATAGCAACATCAACAGTTGAATAAAAGCGTACCGCCAACCCCAGGCCTGCCTAGTCTCTGATCAGCACCAGCATAAAAAAGAATGTCATTAAGTAAGGGAACTCCAAAGCAACATTGATACGTATCGAAAGCAAACGCACAACCGAAAAAGAACAGAGATAATGAGGCAGTATTTCAGAGCTTCGACGTTGATAGATACGGACCAGATAAAGCGCAGGAAGAGGTAGAAATCGTGAGGAGTATATTTTGACTTTTGGGTTGAACGAAAAGTGAGGAGTAAGCGAACGAGGGGAGGAGATCAGCGAGGTGTGGTGGTTGGTGGTGAGTTAGAAGTGAGGGTATGTGACTTGAGTTGTGGGAGGGTTACGGAAGATGGTGAAGGCCGAATGTCGAGCAAGGCTGGGGGCGGAGACAGAGATACGAAGGTGAGAAAGAGAGCCGGGCTCTTTCGTTCACGCTGGTTTCTTGGTATGTCCATCGCCATGTCGCGCAGCGTCCGTAAGCTCCTGATCAGACTCTCCATGTTAATATCTACCACAACTCTTCATCAGTCCACAGACACCTCACCTAGAAAGTTAGAAACACGCGAAACGCGATACATATAAACCATTCATCAATCGCCTCGCCTCGACACTGTTCGCGCGTATATGGATCATCGAGAACGTAAATATAAGCCCGCGACGAGCAGGACCCAAGTCGAGATGGATGTCCATGCATCCAGGCCATCAGAGCTTACTTACTCATTGAAAGAGAGTGTAGAACCGGGGGGGACAGATGTACGGGGTTCCAAAGGTATTAGTCCTGCAAGTATCTCCGCCTCATCCGCGTTCTGTATTGACTTATCTACAGTAGGGAATAGCGGTACATTGTCAGTTCATCATTCTGCTATCACAAAAATGCGACTCACAAAACCCGCTGAAATGTGCCCACTGGTTTGGATTATTGCTCAGCGCGTCATAAGCCAATACGCCGTGGTGCCACATCGACTTGGAATTAACAAACCACCGTGACAGGGGCAACATATGAACGGGAATGTCCTCCCGACGTACGATCACTTTTGTGGAGGTTTGAAGAGAGGACGAGGGCACGGGTGTATGCGCTGTTTGACGATCATCAGCTGTCAACAGTGGATACTTGAGAAGGGAGAAGGGAGAAGAGCTCACTACTTATATCGCCGTCAATGTTGCAACCTCTACGCCCCAGAACCACAGGAGGTACAAGCCATGCTCAATCTTGAGCGCTGTGCACCTACTGCACCAGCTCTCGACACGCCCATGAGTAATTCCAAGGACTACTTAGTGACTTAGATGTGGCGAAGATCGTTGGCAGCCTGGAATCTCAAGTTGCCACTCGACAACGAGCAGTTAGGTTCCTGACAGTCAGGACGCCGGGAGCGGAAACAGTTATGTAGATAGTACATGGGCCTGGAACGTCTGATGGTGGAGGTGTAGATTCCGTAGAATGTTGATGGAGGCAACGGTTATCTTGAGCTTGTTTTGAGTGGAGGGAGAGTGCGGAAGGGGCGGAACCTAGGAGGGAGTGGAGGGTTTAGGAATGCATACTTATGCCGAGGGATCAGCTACACATTCAGATGAAAAGTGGTTGAGCTGAGGTGCAGAGGCCATAGTCAACTCATTCGACTCGGAGACAACCGGTCAGGCTGAGCATATACAGTCAGTGGCATTGGTCACGACTACGTACACGGTCTGGGGTCGTCCACGCCTTGGGCAGGTGACTTGCCCGTTCTTGTCATTGTGTGCGGTGCAGGCTCAGCGTTATCGCTCTGTTGATGCAGTCGTGATTCATCGGAACGCCACAGGCCCGTCTCGATCGTTAGCTCTTTGCAGAGACGCGTCGGTGATGGGGACTGCGTCGGAGCAGCGAGGTGTGAAGGCGGTGGGCAGGCTTCACCGGGCTTGGTGGTGGAGAGTCTGTGCATCACGGTCTTGCGTGCAATGGAGGATGGGCAAGCCACACCGGTCATTCAAGGCACTTATCTACGATGACGCTCGGGTAGAAGGTAAGTAACTCAGATCACAGCCAATCTCTAACTATACGGCGGGCCAAGACCATCAGCTGACTCCGGCCTATCCCCTCTCAGGTTAGCAGCCCAATATACTAATGCTCTTTAGCACCCACAGCGATGTGATTTGCATCTCTCTCTTCTTCTCTCTTCACTCCTTACTGCTCCCTCATATCTGACCTGGACCGCACGACACATACCGACACAACACCTACCCAGGCCAGCCATGGCCGACCAGCCAACTACAGAGCCCAAGCCAACACCATCCTCGCCAACTCACTCCTTCCACAACGGCGATGACGACCATCTTGAAAGTCCTACAGAGCTCTCATTCCAACCCCGCCCCCGACTCGGACGCCTCAAAGCCATCTACACAAACACCCACACCCAAGTCGTCTTCCTCGGCTTCGTCTGCTTCATGTGTCCCGGCCTCTTCAACGCCCTCAACGGTCTCGGCGGCGGAGGCCAGGTCGACCCCACAACCAGTGCTAATGCCAACTCGGCGCTTTATGCGACCTTTGCCGTCGCTGCCTTCTTTGCTGGGTGAGTTCCTTTCTCCGTTGTCTTACTAGTAGCGTTCTCTTCTGTGGTACTCTATGGCGGTGGTGTCGGCGTTGCTGGGTACGAGTGGCGGACTCGGCTTGCTGGTTTTCAATTAGTGGGTGGTCACCCGACCTCATCATTCCATGAACGCTTTCAAGACCGAGTTAGACGCTCTGTCTAGAATGTCCGGAGGGTGGTTTGCTCGGACTTGGATTTGGGAAGTGGTGTGATGGGTGCTCGGACTTGGAGAATGATGGGTATTCGGAGTGGGGGAGGCGCCGTCTGCTATGCTCATCGACTGGATGAGAGTGGAGGGGTGTGTGGGCTGGAGCATCTTATGACTCGAGCCTGACGAGGTGCGGCTTGCGAGCAACACCCGGTTGTACTCTCAGTCAATCACGGTATGCGAGAGTCCCTCGAATTCCCCTCCGCATCTCGATGATTCTACTTGTGCGGGGTACTTCATTTTCGACATGTCGGGTTCTATGCCCAGTGGTATAGTCCCGCGAGACAAGTCTGTTTATTTGNGACTCTGTATATGCTCTGGCAGAGTCGGCTCTTCACGCATACTATCCGAAGAGTGCGAGGGTCTTTTTGAATTCCCCTCCGCATCTCGATGATTCTATCGGTGCACTGTGCTTCATTTTTATCTGGGACATGTCTTCGCAGCTCTATGTCGAGTTTGGAGTAGCGAGATGTGGTGTGAGTATGGTCAGGCAAAGTGGCTAGAGTACTCGACTCTAGGCTCTTAACGGTCTTTCTTTTCTATATATCGTACGCAGGCGGGCCTTACCATGATCATGGGATTTGGCTGGACATAGCTCGTACATTGACCCTACCGATGCTATCATCCGACTTGGTGTCACTCTCGAGCACGGTGGCATTGAAGTGCGCAATGTCCATGTTCACCCAACCTGCTCCATCGGACTCGGCTTATCTGGCTTGCTGTCTGACTTTGTTATTTTCGCCTTCGTCGTCCCGTTTACAAGTGATTCATCTTCCTCTGACTCCTATGGCCTTCCTACTTCTCTTTATTTTCCTTCATACTCGGTCATACGACGGAAGAGCCGACTCTGCGTAGCCTCTGCCAGAGTCGGCTCTTCACGTGTGTTATTCGAATAGTTGCGAAAGTTTCTTAGAATTTCCCTTCGCATCTTATGGGTTCACTGGGGTGCTTCATTTTCACCCTACACATGTCGGGTTGGAGGCTCTTCTGGAGAGTCCCGCGAGACATGTCTGTTTATTTGGCTTTCTTATTCTCGGCTGTCATCATTCGCCTTTATGTGATTCATCTTCTCTGGTTGCTGGTGTCTCTCTATTTTTGTGTATCCTCCTTCGTGCTCGATCATACACTTGGAGGGCCGATTCTGCGTACTCAAACCAGAATCGTCTCTACATATGTTTCGAGTTCTTGCTCGAGGACTGGCTTTCATTCAGTGTATCTTATACAGCTCGCTCGTCAGTCTCATCGCCGTCCCACACGCCGCTTCTTGCATACTGGACGATATTTAAGCCCAATACTAACTACATCTTGTTTCTTGCATATGCAGGTCGATAAATAATGTGCTTGGATCGAAGATCACGCTCCTCCTAGGGAGCATAGGCTACGCGATCTACATCGGGTCCTACCTGTACGTCCCCTTCTTGCCTTGCCTTTCATCACACAATCGCCTAATCACTTCACGCTCATGACATCTATATCATCATCACTATGATAACGTCCTCGATCTACAGCACAATAAACATCCACCCCTCAGCCTCCGGGTTCGTCATCGCCGCCGGCTGCATCCTCGGCGTCTGCGCAGGCCTCCTCTGGACCGCCCAAGGCTCGCTCATGCTCGGCTACCCCACCGAGAACGAAAAGGGACGGTTCATTGCGATTTTTTGGAGTATATTTAATCTTGGAGGCGTTGTTGGGGCTAGTGTGTCGTTGGGGCAGAACTTTCATTCGGAGGTGAGTTTGTCGGCTTTTGGTTGTGCGGTTGGTTATGTCATTGGTTCGTTGAGGTGGGATGGGGGAAGGGAGGCGGCTAGGGAAGGGCGGGAATGCGAGACGGGCGGGAATCTGTCCAATGGATATTGGAGATTAACGCAGAGCTCGTACGCGTGCCTGGCCAACCGCAGGCAGCTCTCCATCTCCGTCCACGCCACTGTTTGGAGGGCTCGAATGGCCGTTTCCCGCTCGCTCGCTCAGTTGGTACGTAGTCACAACGAGCGACTACGCGGCGAACTCTGAACTCTAACCTTGAAACCCTATTCGCATTCGCGTTTGGGTGGCTTTGTTCTCCATCCTCTCTATCCTCTCACATCCATCTCTATCTCCGCCACTATCTTCATCGTCCCTGTTTCCGCCTATCAGAAAGATGTGTACTAATACTGACTGGCCCACTTTCATTTTGTTGACAGGATAATTCCGGTGAGTGAACGCGCCCAATAAGGTTTCCATCTTTAATCATTCACTCGTGCTAACCACCGCCGCTCTACCTTCCTCTATGTGACTCTGCAAACGATAGTCGGTAATGGCACCTACGTGAGTCTCCCTACCTCCCCAACTCCTTCTCTCCCCTTCTCACCCACAGCACTCAACTAACATGACACTCCCAATAGATAGGATTCATAATCCTCACAGGCATCGGCGTCCTCATCCCCCTCCTCATGGTCGACCCCAAACACATGGTCCGCTCCGACGGCACACGCGTCCCCGTACCGCAGCATCCGTCCTGGAAGACGGAGTTCGAAGGCTTGTGGGTCGCCCTAAGGACGGATCCCTATATTGTGTTGCTGTTTCCGATGTTCTTTGCGAGTAATTGGTTTTATACTTGGCGTGAGTCTCTCTTTCTCGAGTCTTGTTTCGCAAAGATATAGTCTGACGATACGTTGGCACTTAACAGAGTTCAACGACTTCAACGGCGCGGTGTTCAACATCCGCGCTCGTGCACTGAACAACCTCGTCTACTGGCTCTCACAAATCGTCGGCTCAGTCAGCATCGGCTTCCTACTCGACCAGCAGGGCATAAGCCGACGAATTCGGGCGTTCAGCGGGTGGTGCGTGTTGGTGTTCATGGTCTTCGTTGTGCACGTCTGGGCGTACTTTTACCAGAAGTGAGCTCTTACCTTTCCTTTTCCTCTCCAACCGTTACAGTAGCTGACGACTGGGGACCGTGAAACAGAGAATACACCCGCGCGATAGTCCTCTCCCCAACCTTCCACAAAATCGACATCTTCGACCGCCCGTATGTTGGGAGGATCTTCCTGTACATATGTTGTGGGCTGTTGGACTCGATGTGGCAGACCACGGCGTATTGGCTTATGGGCGCGATGAGCAACAATCCGAGCAAGTTGGCGCATTTTAGCGGATTTTGTGAGTAACTCCCTCCTTTCAGTTATATGAGATACGAACTGATGTTGTGCTGTAATAGATAAGTCGATACAGAGCGCAGGCGCGGCGGGGATATGGAGGGCTGACGCCGTCGGGATCCCGTATGTCGTCCCACTCCCCTTTTACATTCTCTTTCTTTATCATCACTCATTACTCAACTGGCTTAGATACATGAACATGTTCATCTCGACTTGGGTCCTGCTCGTTGCGGGCCTGGTGTTCGCCTTCCCGATGATCCACATGCGCGTGCAGGAATACACGGATGAGGCGGATGATTTGTACGTATCTCGTGCCTGCTATTGGTGAGGTGTAACGTACTGACGATGAGCTGCGGTGTGTAGATATGAACATGGAGAGTCGGACCAGGAGCTTACGGATGCTGCGCGACATATCGAGAAACCAGCGTAACCTAGACTCGCGCTTCTTTCAATCTGATTTCTATCCCTCTCTTCATCACCCCCGTCATTCTCTAACCTAACAGATACCACTACGAACTCACATACCCCCACCTCTAAATCACCTCCCTATCTCCTCACCCACCAAAAGTCACGACACACCCCTCACGATCTCCACTACTACATCCCCTGCGCCGTATCTATTAACATCGAAGTCGAAGCTCTGTTGTACTGTATTATTATCTCTGTTCGTTTCGTTTGTGCTTTTGATTTTTTGCTATCAACGTTGCTTTTGGAGTTCTTTCTTTGGTATCTTTACAATAATGTCATTCATTTTGTCGTGTGAGGTGGTCAGATAATGTGGCCTGGGCGAGGCAGCGAGTTTGATGCATATGCGATATGTGGTAATGTACTCCTCTACTCTCACCGTCTAAAAAAACAAACTCGAGATAACCGTGCCACCATCATCATTCTACATTCTACCGCTCTCGACTCTTCATGATCACTGTAAGGAACCCACAATCCCCACTTACCCGTTGTCGAGTATCAACGATCGCCACCACAACCAGCTCGGGTTCGAGACTTCTATGTACCTAGACCTGTCACTGCTATCGATATCACCTGTTAGATACCTGTATGTAATGAACAAGCTCGAACACGCATACATCTCGAGCATTTGGGTTAAACTTCCCGCCTGCCTGTCCTTGCCTGTCTGCCTCGAACCTGCGTGCCTTATCCTACCTCACCCTACCTTCACTCCACACACGACCAGAAATCACGCGCATCACCCACCCACTTCCACTTCCACCAGTCTCAGTGTCACCAAACAACGAAGAAAAAGTCTAAGAATCAGTCGTTCATTGCAATGCGAAACGAAGCGAAACAACAAAAAGGTAAATATATGTACGTGTGCCAAAACACAAACATCACACCAGAAACCCACAACCCACAACACTCGCGCTCGAACCACACTCTTCCAGTTCCATCCTCATATGTACATCAAGGGTCGTCGGCACATTACGGAAACAGCGATAAGCTCGTAAACGTTTGAAAGCGAAACCGAGAATCGAGAAATTGAGATCGAGTTGAGTTTGAGTCGAATGAATTGGAGGAGAATTTAGTCGGTGGTGGCGTAAGCTGCACGTTCACGAAGGGTGTCGGCTTGCGCAGTACTCTCGGGAGGAACGCTGTTCGTACCGTTTCCCGTCTTCGCGCGTACGCTGTGGAACGCGGGTCGGACGACTGCGCCGTACAGTTTCTCGGCGCCCTGTGGGTGGGTAGTGTCAGATGGATGACGTCAGGTTCCGAGTAATGTGATTTTGTGATTTTTTGGAAATAGGGCAAAGGGAGAAAGGAAAGAGGTGAAAGGTGAAAGGAGAAAGGGAGAAAGGAGGGGAGGGGAGAAGGAGGAAAGAGACTTACGCGGAAAGCAGGGAGCTGAAGCCAAAGCGAAAACACCGTCTTGAACGCAAAATACCACGGGAAATAATACAACATCACGCTCTTCGCGAACGTCTCCAAAAAGTTCAGGAAGCCGAACACGACCCAGTACGTGAGCCACTGGACGTCGTCCGCGTGGCCGGGGCTCTCGATGGCCTTGATGGAGAGGTACGCGGGGAGGCCCCAGCCGAGGAGGTTCGAGACGGGCTGCGCGAAGGC
>JAXQGX010000452.1:0-14557 GCA_037040455.1 Irpex sp. P115-07
GCGTCAGCATCTCCCGCCTCTGCTTCTACCTCCGATATCTCTGGGTCGCCCGCAACCCACGAGACGTCCATCTTACTCGAACTGGAGGCTACCAGTGTGTTTGCTGACTGCGGTGGGGAGGCTGCAGCTGGAGGTGACCCTGATCCAGAAGCCTGCTGTTCGGCCTCCTTCTTAATCTTCGCCTTCATACGTTGCCGAGAAATCTTTCTCTGCTGTCTCGCTCGGCATCGTTCGCACCATTTTTTCGACAGGTCTTCTCGCACCCGCTTACACGTTTTGTTCGAGCAGAGTGCGTCTATGGTGGCCAGCGATGTGGCGGCGGACCCCGACCCAGATGTCGATGCTAAACGTGTAGGGGAATGTCAAGTCAGTCGTAGACAACGCAGAGAGGCTAGGGAGCAAATCTGACCTTCCAGCTGCGTGACAACCTCTTGGGTCGCTTGCTGCTCCGGGCCAAGCAAAGATTGGCGGAGTGCATCAATGTTCACCGGCGCAAGGCTCGGGTGGGCAGCGTTACGGTTCGGAATGAGTGGAGTGGTAGAATAATTAGTTGAAGAGCTATCCATAGTGTAGTCGTGATCTACAGACATGATACGTGTCATGAGTATCAACACCACTGCAAGCGATTGGTAAATAGTACACACCGTGAGCAACGTAATATAGTATAAAATCAAGAAGTCGTAGTAGGAGATGATGAAGTAAACGAGAAGAAAAAGGTACACATAGCCACATGCCCTGCCTCCGCCTTTAACCCCCCAAGCACACGCTCATGGCCACAACAAAAATTTAACAAACTACAGCCTGCGTAGCACCGTTCCCATATCAAGTAGGCGGTACAATGTACAAATGATCCGGTTGGCAGCCGGGGTGCAACAGTCTGCAACAGTGTAACTCCATACTAATTTGGCTTGAACGCCCGCCGCCTGATCATACCCTAAGATGAAGATGATGTCCGCGCCCGAACGCGCACCAAAAGCGTTCCGTTGTTCGCATCTCCCAGCCCAATTCGAGATCTACCGAGGGTATACGGCCAGAGCAAGAAAGAACGCTACGAGTGCCAACCTACGGCATTCCCTTCCCACATCTCCCAGAGCTCCGGATCATCCTCCGCCTCGTCTCGTCCTTCCTCCGCGCCCGACTCACCATCACCATCATCATCTACACCGGAGTACCCATCCCAGTGCACGTCCACGAACAAATGACACAGCACCCTGATCTCCTCCGCAGTCAGCTGTCGGCACGCCGTCACCGTGAGCTCAGAAATCGGTCGCCCGCGAATCGATCGTAAAAACTGAGTTTCCTGGAGTTGATTGAGAACATCGGCGTGCTCCCAAACCCAATTCATGGCCACGTCTTCGAGAATCAGATGCTCCAGCCGTGGAAGCAGCAGACTGATCGTCTTAGTACCACCAGCGTCTGCTGTGGCCTCTGGATCTACATCCTCGGCACTGGCATCCGCGCAAAGGACAGCGAGGACGGTCATCGCTGTCTTGTGATACACGTGCAAGGTCTGGACATTCGACGCAGCGTGCAGCAAAGCGCGAAGTGCACTGCGATCGCCCATTACCCGCTTTCCGTCGAGCGACATAGAGGTCATGTTGCCTATTAGTGGAAGAGGCACGACTACGTCGATGAGGCGCTGGAAGGAGACGGGTCCGTCCAAGGCCACGTTGACCGGGTACTCAAGTAATGTCCTGGGAGATCCGTCGCGCGTGGTGCGCATCCTGCAGGTGAGCGTGGAAGTATCAAGGTAGAGATCCCTGAATCCGTTAGTTCCGTTCATTTCGAAGGTGGTGTGGAATAGGGACGAAAGGGCGGAGACTTTGTCGATCATATCAAAGGACTCGCAGGAGATGGTGGCGGAAAGTCTGCATGGTGTTTGTATGCCATTGAGCAGAGCGAGAGCCCCTGCAGGTGTGTCATGCAGCAGCAATCGCCGCAAATGTCGTAGATGAAGTGGGACGAACGTAGTTGGGGAGATGGCAGGAGGCAGACATTGAGCGATATCCAGGACCTCGAGGAGGGGCATCTTCTGTAGAACATGCAGAAAGGGTTCTATTGAAGGCACTATCGGCAAGTCTCGAAGTATGAGCGTCTTGACCTCGGGACATCGAACGAGCAATGATGCATCCCACGGTAGGGAACACCCTACAAACTCGAGCCGTTGCAAGCGGGGTGCACCTTTGTTAAAGAGACCAAGCGGTAGCTCGAGGCTCTCAGATCGATCGCTCGAGACGATGCGCAGAGCCTCCAAGCGCGGTACTTCAACGTCTATCATCGCGGGGTTTAGCAGTGTGTAACATGTTGAGGCGTCCGCTGTTATATTGAGAATCCGCATCCGCCTAACGTGTTGCACCACAGCCATCCAATTTCTTACCGTCCTTAAAGACGGCCGCGACAGATGTATCTTCACTTCCAGGCCTGCATTCCGCGACTTTCCCAGCATCTCCTCCAGGAGACCTGGATGCGCGCAGATATCAACCTTTGTCCACATAAGCGGGCTGCTATGCGCCACATCCCGCCAGTGTCGACAAACATGGAGGACTTGATACCACTGTCGAAATGAGATCGGCACAAAGACCGCATGATCCGGGGTCTGTAAATATGAGAATATCTCGGAAAGGAGTTCGACTGGGAGTTTATTGATAGGAGTGAGGGAGTTACGTGCAAAACGCAGTTTGCGAGAGAGTTCGGCGATTTTGGACAACGCCGCGTCGACGTCCTGCGTCGTCGAAAAAGCCTCATCCGTAGTGTTCTCGTTGGGAAAGAGCATATCGTGCGCTTTGTGCCGGCTCGTCTTGTTGTGAGTGGGCTCAGCAAACTATACTTGTCGAGGGCTGTCAATGTATGAAAGGGACAAAGGGTGTACCTGTTGGCTATATCCACAATGAATGTCATGCCCTGCAGGCTTCGGCATGCAGAAGTGCCATGTTGGTGGTAATCAGACACGAGGCCAGAAAGTGTACGATAACATCGTGGCCTAGCTGAAACCGCTGCTCATCCGTTCGATGAAAACGGCGTGCTCTACTCGAGTACTTGAGCTGCCTGTCATCGATAAGCTGCGCCCTGGCGAACATATGTTTAGTTACGTGACAGTTTTGTAATGCAAGAGCAGAGAAGGGTGAGATTGGCTTACTAGTATCGGTGATGTAGTGCTTTCGTTATCGTACGCTGCCGGTGAGAGGAGTATGCCTGCTGGCATTTGGTAGAGAGTATTCCAGCCTAACAATCACCGTCAAGGCCTGTTCAGATCGTTATTCTGTTCCCAACGTATTATACATGGCCACTTGCCTGTGCATGATGCCAGCGTCTGAGCCTATCCGTAATTCTTCCACTCACCTCTCACAACATGGCTTCGCCACGACGCCGTGCCTGCTGCGCAATGTTCGCAGATCCAAATGCACTCACGACGATGGATGGATATCGCGGAATACCAGCATCGAATGCTGTGTGAGCGGAAGTTCAAAACCACCACCACGAAAAAATTCGAACTACGGTTCGCGAGGGCCTCTTGCCTCGAAAAGACCTAGAACACGATTCTAAGGCATAATCCAGCATAATAATGCAAAAGTGTCGTACAAGTTACACACGGTGGTGGGGATAAACAAAAATCGGTGCCACGTCTCGGACGTCGAGATAAAAGCCTCGTCTGTACTACACGAAACCAAACCAATGCCCTTAAAAGAGGCACCATCGCCACTCGTAAACACGATAATAAGCGGCTCTGACTGAACTAGACACCCAAAGCCACCCAAAGCCACCCCAGACACACCTGAAATGCCCATAGAAGACGAAGGTCGCCCCGCACAACGACAAAAGTCGCCTCTCGGAGACCGCCGACACCAAGCGCCAAATGAATTAATAAAATACAAATATAAATAAAATAAAAATAAAAAGAACCATACTGACGCTTATCACAACACCACCACCGAGTTCCCCAAATTAAGTAACAACTTCCATAAAGAGAAATAAGACAGCCAAATCATCGTGTAACTAGAGACTCCCTAGACTCAAATAGACACGTCACTCATTGTCCCACCTTGTCACGATAAACAATCCGATCCTTACACAAACAAAATACACCCAGAAAATGATAACAGAGACAGGACACAAATACCCCCTCACAACGAACACACATCTAAACGGTCTTTACGTATACCTAGCCGACGTCAACCACAAATCATTGACGCTGAACTAGTCTCAGCATAAAAAGCACATATGCACAAAAAGCCCAAAGAATACGCCGTACATCACCCAACCCCCCCCCGCTCTCTCCTCATGAACGTCCCAAAACTCACAACCACACCCGCCCACATCACCCCACCGTCAGCACCATCTCCCGCCATTCCCGCTATGTGGTCAAAAGACCAAACCGAGACCACAAAGCACCCCCAAGACGATGACGAAACAGAGCTTGCATCCCTCCAAGCAAGCGTAAGACTGTCGATCGCAACCAGCTCCACAACGAGCGAAGATCTAAACGAAATCGTAGAAGAAACGGGAGGATCAACCTCTCTGGCGAGTATTTCAAGGAACCTGCGAATAAACACATAAATTAACTAATGAACAGAACCCCAACCCCCGAACAAGATCATGCATACCTTTCACGCTCTCGAACCCGCAAACGATAGTTGCAGAAGCATCGGTCCACCTCACCAGCCAAATGGGCGAACCGACATGGCTTCTGGTAGACCCACCGAAAAAGAAGTTATCGATCGGGAGCTTATTCCGCATCAAAATGACCGACGGGAGAACGTCCCGATTCACCTTCAAGGCAAGAGCACGTGACGAAGACCTCCATGACCGCATCGTCATACGGGCCACTCCAATCGAGGCCGAGGCCGCGAAAGACATTCTCCTCATCATAGAGGACAGATGGTTCCGGAAGCAGCTGACTGAGGTCATCGCCAGCTGGTGGGCGAACTAATCTAGGCACGCCGCGCAGTAGGAAGCAAGCCGCCAGGAGGTAAGCACAGCCACTGATTAATGAAAACGGACTCGGAGTAACAAACCTGTCCCCCGACACAATCCATCCAGAGCAATCGCATCAGACCCGTACACCGTAAATCCAGAACGCAAATTAGATAGCCACTAAGAGTACGAACTCATACATACCCATACTTAATAAAAACCGCCTGAGTCCCTAAAAACAAAAGAATAAGGAAAATATAAAGTAAGGAAACAACGCAAAGAAAGAACAGAAGGACCCTGAAAAGAAGAGGCGGAACGTGTGAGCCAAAAAACAGACCAGGCAACTCCGGGCACCCCACGCAGGAACCCTCTTTCCTAATAAGGACGTTTGTAGCAAGAACCCGAGATCAGCATCAACATGAGATCCAGAGCGCCTCACAACACATCCCGAAAATCCAACCAAGGACCTACAACAACAACCTTCATACCCCTCCCAATCCGTACAAGAACTACCAACAAAACTACCCAAAGGCCACAACGAACCCCCATGAAAACCGAAGCAAAACTGAGAGTAATACGCACCCCACCACTAACCGTGAACGGAATGAAGTGCGACACCAAATCACCGGACCCCACCCCAACCGACGCTCTAACCGACGTTGTGAACAAACACGCGTACAAAGCGCGAACGAATGGTGAATAAATTTCCCTTTTCGGTCTAATGAAAACAACTACTCAACATCCACAGCCCAAACGGCGAAAAGGGAAAGTGTATAAAAACACTCAGTGAACTATCACATCCCTATCGAATCCAACCGTCGCTGAATACTCCAAAAATCGCACACACTCCCAACCAATCCACACCGCTCCCAACCATTCCAGTCCACCTCAGCCAACGCCGATACGATGCCAACCTCCACCGACTCGAAAATCCCCTCCAACGCGTGGTCGACCCCGCTGAAGTTCACGTCAGAGACTGAGACTCCCGCCGAGGCCACTGACAACACCGCCCAAAGTTCGTCCTTGCCCCCGTCTAAATCGCTTAAATTTCCCCGCTAACAACTCCCTACCTATAGCAGACGGCAAGGACTCCCTCCCAACCCCAGCCTCACTGGGCGACAAGAGCGTCGCCCAACTGGAGGAAGGAGAAATCCCAACCGTTGAAAACGGGGTGGCCGCCAGCATCCACGCAC
Organism: Irpex sp. P115-07; assembly: GCA_037040455.1. Lineage (NCBI taxonomy): Eukaryota > Fungi > Basidiomycota > Agaricomycetes > Polyporales > Irpicaceae > Irpex > Irpex sp. P115-07. The sequence continues at coordinate 6,105 of JAXQGX010000452.1, forward strand.
CGTGGAAAGAAGTACGAGCGAAGGTATGTCATTACAACCAAACTAATACGCTACCCTAACTAATACATGCCACGCCGATGTAGTCCCCTCAGAAATCAAGGCCTATGTCGCCTCGGACGCTGTCCAGCGGGAACGAGATAATCGTCGGGGGACTGGCGTCAAAGAACCCCTTCGAGGTCCTCCAACCCGAGATCCTAACGGATGTTCGACCGGACAGCCCTAGAACTGTAAGTGTAAAACCCCCTCACGAACAAAAACACCCCATATTAACATACACACTCTTCCTCAGCCTCCATCTCAAGCCTCGAAGAAAGGCAAAGAGAGAGCGAGAAGCTCGTCGGCCTCCGCGCTCGATCGCTCCTTGGGCATCTCCCCAGCGCCCAAAGGAAAGAAATCGTACCCCCCGTACGACGCCTCGGACTCCCCGCTGCGTAGGAAACGCAAGACGGCGAGACAGCTCGCCAGAATCATGAGGAACAAGCCGTCCAGCGCCGCGCCTGCACCAGAGCCCGAAGCTATCCCCTCTCTCCCACCCGCCTCCCCTCTCCTTCGACAACCTCCTGTCCACTCGCCAACTCAACTCGCCACGATCTCTGAAGTGACAGTCAAAGTCGAGGACGAGGAGGACGCTATCCTATGGGACGGAGCCCACTTCGATCTGACGATCGAAGAGGAGCAACACATCCAGGCCATCGAAGCGATTGAGCTCCAGAAGAGCATGATCGTCGATAATAACCCCCTCACAACGGTTAACCCCATCGCGAGCACGATGGACCACGACTTCGACCTCGACCTCGATCTCGAAGACGCTCCCTCAGCACCTCCCCTAACGATGCCCACAGACGGCGTAAACCAAGGATCCCCTTTCCTCATGATAGACGGCTTCGGCAACCTTCCTATCTACTGTCCTCAGCCCGAATACCCGCCAAACTTCACGATCCCGATGATCCCTGGCCTCATCCCTCTAGACTCGTCGCCTATGTCGTCTCCATCACCGCTCATCCTGCCTCTACCACAGGACCCCCACTTCCCTCCTCCTCTAATGTCGTCCACCAAGCTCCAAAGCCCAATCTCCCTAGGACAGCCAACAGCTTCATCATCGAGGCTATCAGCGTCTGCCCACGACCTACCCCGAGCCACGGCAATCCCTCCCTCTGTCTATAGCCTCCCCCGCGTCGCCAAACCTCGCTCGCCAAACCTCGCTCGCCATCCCCTACCCCTGCCCCACCAACGGGAAGGAGAATGCCTTCGAACGAGATGGGAGCAAACACATCCAACCTATCTATGATCGAACTTCTACGACGCAGAGCCCTCCTCGACGACGACATCGACGACACAAACGTCTCCGACGACGAAGATGACGACGACACCATCGCACGGGTCATCATCAACCACCCTCACAAGCCCCGAACAATCCGTCTTTACAAGACGGATGTCTCCATCCCGGGCAAGAACTGGACAAGACCGATGGCCAATGACCCCTTCCAGACGATGATCAACCTCGACTACACCCAACTCGACGTCTGGCCCACCGACCCGAGACCTGCCCTCCTAGTCCGCTCAGTCGGCCAAGGATGCCCTCGTCCGGAGCAGGAGGAAGCTGTCGTCAAGAAACTTCTACACGACATCACCACTGCTGTAGGCCCTATCAACGGCATCGACATCGTCCCTCCGGCCCAGGACACTTTCCTCTATGGCGACAACAATCCCCCCCACTGCTTCCTTCTCCGCGGTATCGGCAAAGCGACGAGAGATTTCCTCCTCGATCTCCAATGCATCTCGACGCCTGACGCCACGCTCTTCTTCACGCCTAGCAACCCTCCTGTCGACTTCCTTATCATGACTCTCTCTGGCTTCAGGACTACCAAGCCGAAACGCATTCTGAGGATCATCAACAACGCTCTCGACGCCAAAAGCGTCAACGCACACATCGCTCGCCTCGCCCTCAACCAGCCGAAGTACGCCGGGAGGGATTCGGACTCTATCATAAGAGAAGTCCGGAACTCCCTACGTATCTCTATCGTCTACGTCACGAACCCGGATAACTCCCAGAGCCAGTACGTCCACGTCCTTATGGACTCTCCCACATACGACCCTTACCAATGGAGAACGATCCGGGGAGTCATGTCCTCGGCAAAGTTCACGGACCCATTCATCACCATGAACGTCCGGGTCGTCACCGACTGGCGTTGCATCCTATGCAACAGTATGCTTCATCTCGCTAACGCATGTTTCCTTGTAACAGAACCGGGCTGGATTATCAACCCTTCGTTGATAGCATCCGTCAACGACACCACGAGCACAGGTCCAGCTCCCCCTCCTCCTCCTCCCCCTCCGGCAGCGATCGTCATGCCATCTAATGGGAACAGGGCCAGAGGCAGAGGAGGCGCACGCGGACAGGGCGGTCGAGGCCAAGGCAGCAGGGGCCAGAGCAGCAGGGGTCAGAGAGGCAGAGGAAGGGGTCGCCAGTAAGTAAGCTAGAACAATACCTCACCCCACCCTCTCCCGAAAGTCCAGCCTCCGTAGCTTAATGTGCCACCGCTAGTACCATCTTATCACCTACTTCACACACGCATCATCCGTATAACCTTCAGATAGTCTACCCTCGTTGAATGAATGACCGTATCTCACAAAACTCCCCCAAACACGTCTGATAAGAAACGTAAAAACTAAGAATCAAATCAAAATAATTAATAAGAAGGTATAATAAACGGAAGGGCCCAAATACACTGACCGTACATACGGGACAGGAAAGCCTGGAAGTAATACAATAAAAGGGCATGAGCCATCCTAAAAGCTCTGGGGCGATCACATGGTTACTAGCTCCTTGTCGACGTCCCAAAGCATAAGCTCCCTCTCGCTTGCAACCGACCAACTGGCGGGGCCTGTAGGCTACTCTTAGCCGGTCAAAACCAACTCCTGAACTAAACGAACACCATCTTACAGCAACGGCGGTACAAAACAACGGCACGGCAACAAACCTCTCTGAGATCCGAGGTAGTGAGCATCTGCCCGTCGATATTCCTATCGATGACGAACACAGAGAGCATTTAGGTGACGGGCACAGTCCCCATCTTATTTATTCTTTCCCTCCTTTCCCTTCTCTTACGCAATATCCAGAGATCGTACGCACAAACCAACAGGATCCATTACAGGCACAAAACACCCAAACAACACGATCCAACCCATACACGCCACCCCAACTTAATGAAAACGAAAATGGATCCTCCTCGACCACGAAAAAGAAATCAACCCACCGAACAGCAGCAACGTTCAAAATAGCTTCGCTCAACATGAAAGGAAGAGGCTCAATACAACCAGGTGCACCTAACGACAAATGGAACCGAATAAACCAACTACTACGCACAAAGAAAATAGCAATATTAGCAGTCCAAGAAACGCACTTAGACGAGAACTATGTAGAAAACCTCCACAACCTCTTCGATAGACGTATTAAAATCCTACACTCAGAGCCCCATGAACGCCCAACCACATCACAAGGAGTAGCTTTCATTATAAACAAAGAGAAAGTAGAGATAGACAAAGTAAAAGCGACGGAAATAATCCCAGGAAGAGCAATTATGCTAGACATCACATGGCACAAAATCGTCAAACTAAAAGTACTAAATGTATACGCACCAAACGACCACTCAGAAAACGAAAGATTCTGGCAGACACTGAAAGAAAAATGGATAAACTCGAACACACGCAAACCAGATATCCTCCTGGGCGACTTTAACCTAGTTGAACAAGCGATAGATAGAAGACCGCAACGAACAGACCCACTTAGCCCCGTTGAAGCACTGCAAAAACTATACACGTACTTTAACCTCTCAGATACGTGGAGAGACACCTTCCCAGACAAAAAACTATACACTTATAGCCAGGAAAACGGAGGAAGTATGTCGAGAATAGATAGAATTTACCTAAACCCGACACTGGCCAAGAACGCTTTAGACTGGGTTATAACACCACCAGAAGGAATATTAACTGACCACCAAATGATAACCACGACGTTACAGGATAAAAAACTCCCTTACGTGGGCTCCGGCAGATGGGTAATACCGAAAGCGATTCTATCAGATAAAAAATTCATTGAGTATATAACGAGTAAAGGAAAAGAACTAACCGAAATCATAAACGAAATGGTGAAAAATAAAGAAAGAACGGAGAGTAACAACCCCCAGACCCTATGGCAAATCCACTTCAAAGGATTGATCACAGAGGAAGCGAGACGGATGGCCAAAATTAACATCCCTAAAATGCAACACAGAATCACGCAAATGAAAGAATCAAGAGAATCAATACTAAACACATACCAAACGAATGAAGAAGACGAATCAAATGCGCACTGGGAGGCCGCGCTCCTGCTTGAAGACATCAAAAGACTTGAAGCGAAAAGGTTCAACGCAACGAGATCCTCAGTCGCGGTCAACGACTGGATACACGGAGAAAAGATAACTAAATACTGGATATCAGTCAACAAACCGAAAGCCCCGAGAGACCTAATACTCACTCTAAGAGACCCAAAATCAGGCCAGCCGGAAGGACACCCGGACTACGACCCTAATAACAAACCATCCTACCTAACAAGAACGGACCAAATGGCAGAAGCTGCGGCCGAGTTCTACGACGACCTTCAAAAGGACAAAGAAAATGAAGCATCAAACCCAACACTAAGGAACGAAGAAATAGAAGAAGCTCTCAAACACACGGAGAAAACATTCTCCCAACGAGCAAAAGACTCACTAGACAGTACCATCGAATGGTGGGATGTATCAAACGCCCTAAAAACATGTGGAAGCAGCAGAGCCCCAGGTATCGACGGAATCCCATATGAACTTTGGAAACACCTACAAGCCCTATATGCGATCGAGCAGAAGAATAACAAGAAAGCAAAGAAAAAAGGAAGACGCACCACGAATGAAACCCTAGACATAGTTGGCCTCCTAAGACTAGTCTACCAAGACATCCAAAAACATGGGCTCACCGCAAACTCCTCCTTCACCGAAGGCTGGATCATACCACTATATAAGAAAAACGACAAGCGAGAGATCACGAACTACAGACCAATAACTCTTCTAAACACTGATTTTAAGCTTCTCAATAAGATAAACGCACTACGATTCGCAAAATGGGCGCACCAGATTATAAACCCAGCACAAGCAGGCTTCATCCCAAAGAGATCGATATTTGACCAAACCAACCTAGCAAAAATAATGACAGACTACGCCGAAGCCTTCGAAATAAACGGCCTGATAATAACCCTCGACCAGGAAAAAGCGTACGATCGAGTAGCCCACGATTACATCTGGAAAGCGTTAGAGAAACACGGAACCCCACGAAAAGCGATAAACCTCACCCGCACACTATATGAAAATGCCAAATCAAGAGTAATGATAAACGGCGTGTTCAGCAAACCTTTCAAAATAACAAGAGGAGTAAGACAAGGAGATCCACTCTCGTGCCTATTATTCGATATAGCGATCGAACCCCTAGCGTGCATGTTAAGACAATCGAATCTAAAAGGCTTTAATATCCCGGGTCTCACCGAAAGAATCATAGCGATGTTCTTCGCCGATGACACAACAGTATACCTATCCGAGGACGACAGCTTCATGGACCTGCTGAACATCCTAAGACGATGGTGTAAGGCCGCAAAGGCAAAATTCAACCAAGAAAAAACAAAAGTTATACCCATAGGAACACCCAGATACAGATTAAAAGTAATCGTAGAAAGATCCTTCAACGCGAACAATGAGAAGATTCCAACCGAAATAGAAATAGCATCAGATGGGACGCTCACCAGAATCCTAGGGGCCTGGGTCGGGAACGAAGCAGACGAAATGGCCTCATGGGCAACGGTAATCCAGAAAATACGCGCAAGACTGAACGAGTGGGAGAAGCCCGGGCTAACCATTTTCGGCAGACGTCTAATCACAAACATGGAAGTCGGAGGAAGGATGCAATACCTAACAAAGGTCCAAGGAATATCCCCCCCTATACAAGACGAATTAGCAAAGATAGTAAAGAACTTTATATGGCCGAACCAACACGCACCACCAGTCAATATGGAAACTCTATACAAACCAATAAAGGACGGAGGACTAGGCCTCATAGACATCAAAGCAAGAGCGAAAGCAATAAATCTCACCTGGCTAAAACCATTCTTGAACATATCAAAAACAAGACCTGCATGGGCGTATGCGGCAGACGCCCTCATAGCAAGAGCCGCGAAAGCATCAGGCCCTACGCTTGACGAAAACACAAAACTACAGTTCTTCCTACAAAAATGGGAGATCAATGCAAGCCCCAGATCACCACTCCCGAAATACCTCAGAGTAATCCTGAACCTAGCAAAAGAGTTCAACGTCACGTTCAGCGCGATAAAACTAAGCAGGAAACTTAAAAAACGTATGCCAATATGGCTGCATATCGGAGAATCAGAAGACCAATCAGCAACAATCAACAAACGAATAAACAAATGCCTAAGAAACAATCACCACATTAGAACAGTCGAACAATTAAGCATCTTCGTCGAATACGGAGACAGAACGATAAGCAAAATTCAGAAACACTTCCCGAAACGCACCTGCTGCCAATACTGCGCAAAGATACGTGAATTGCACAAATGCGAAAATCCCAAAGCATGCTATGAAAACGCGAAAGCAATATACACGAACCTCCCCTTAAAATGGAAGCTAGAAAGCCAAACGTACAAAGACAACCTATCCCTAACCACAAACAGAAAAAAAGCGAATAAAGCGAGCAAAGGAGAAAGCGAAGAACTCACCTTCGACCCATCGATAACCGTGAAAAAAGACATATCAAGATGCTTCCGCATCTTCGCGAACCCAGACAAGAAATGCAACGATACCGCAAATAGACCTATCACAAAAGAAATCGTTAAAGAGATAACCACGGTATACACAGACGGATCTTGCCTAAATAACGGATCCCTGAATAGCAAAGCGGGTGCGGGAATTTGGTTCGGAACCAACGACCCAAGAAATATAGCAATCAGAGTACAAGACAAACTACAAACGAACAACACAGGCGAACTCACAGCAATACTATACGTCCTACAGGCAACCCCAAGAGCCCTTCCCCTGAAAATCCTGTCAGACTCGAGCTACGCAATAAATGGAATAATATGGAACTCACAAAGCTGGGAAGAGAAAGGATGGATCGACGTCGAAAACAAGGATCTCTTCAAAGCAATACTGTCCTGGAACAGAGCAAGAAGCGCAATCACGGAATACAAGTGGATAAAAGGCCACAGCGAGGAAGAAGGCCCTGACAAAGAAGGGAATGACGCCGCAGACGAATTAGCAAGGCAAGGAACAGAACTACCAGTAGCCAAAAATCATACGCACACGACACTGAACGAATACCTCCCAACAGGGGCCCAAATCTCGAAAACGTCACAAAAAATCCTATACAAAGGAATAAGAAACACCAAACCAGTAGAACCAAGAAGAAAGACAAAAACGAACCTGAAAGCTATACAAGAGACGATTCTCAAAGAGACAACGCTCGAACCTACGGAAGAAAGAATATGGAAAGCAATAAGAAACAGAGTAAACAGCAGAAAGATACAAATCTTCCTATGGAAACTAATCCACGACGCCTTCAGATGCGGAAACTGGTGGCTGAACCTGAACAACTACGAAAACAGAGCGACTTGCCAATTATGCAAAGAAGAAGACTCGATGGAACACATACTCCTACACTGCAAAGCCCCGGGGCAAGAAGAAATATGGAACCTTGCAACAGCTATGTTCGAGAAAAAGACAAAAATTAAACTTGAGATAACGAAAGGCCTGATAATGGGAGCGAACCTACTAACCTTCAAAGACCAAAACGGAAAAAAACTCGTAGGAACCTCCAGACTCGCAACGATCCTAATAACCGAATCAGCATATACAATTTGGAAAATACGCTGTGAAAGAGTCATAGTAGAAGAAGGCGAACCACAAAAGGTGATCCCTAAAAACGTAGTCAGAAACAAGTGGTTCAACGCCCTAAACACAAGACTAAAGACGGACATCGCACTCACAAACAAAAAGTTCCCCAAACACAAACAGGTTAAAAACGAACTAGTGCTCAAAACCTGGTCCGGAATACTAGACAGGGAACACTTACTTCCAGAAGACTGGATTACTTGGACAGGGGTTTTAGTGGGTCGACTCACGACGGATCCTTTGCCCGACCCCGAACCGCCTCCTCGCTGAGACGGATCGGCCGGCAAAGCCCGAGTCAGCCCCACACGGCCTTCACCCGAAGGTGTGCGATTGCGCATTTCCTCTGTTTGGTGTCGAACCAGAGGGTGAGATTCCCTCATATGTACGCTGAGGAAACGGAGATCGTTAACCGAACTGCCTAACCTCACACAGCTCCACCAAAAAAAAAAAAAAAAAAAAAAAAATGCTGTGTGAGCGACCCGGAAGGTG
>JAXQGX010000453.1:0-14857 GCA_037040455.1 Irpex sp. P115-07
TCATCTAGTTTTGATGATTTGCACAATGGCTGTTCAAGATGGTCATCCGGCGACAGCGTTGCTGTCTGTTTTGCATGCACTGGACTGTGATGCTGGGGTTGTTGCTGTGCGTTGCAGTTGCGGACCTCTCGATTCCTTGAAGCCGGCTTAGATCGTGCCTTGAAGAAGTTGACGGGCCTCAATACAAAGTGGAAGGTTCTTCTTTGCCGTTTGTTGCGTCTGGACGGGCTGAACAATCTTAATCCTATGCCTAGTTCATCGCCGAGCCGAGCGTATGCCGCCAGGTCAATGCCCAGCTTGTCAGTTATAGGACACCGCAAAGTGCATTCAATAGCTTGCGCATTGCGCAGCTTAGAATGCTTGACAATGTCGCAGTCTCGTTCTGATTACGTGGGTTTCGGAGGCTATGGACTACACTTGCATCGTTGATTGGGCCTGGATGAACTGTTATGTCTGCTTGCCAGTGGTCTCAACTGCTTGAGGTAAGTCTACAGATGTAGAACCAAGCACTGCTGCAATGATATTCACCGATCATCTCTCAGGTCCATACACGTCTTCTTTGCATTCAAATCTGTTTTCAGGTACGAGCGCGCGATGGTTCGCGTATGGTCGTTCCCTTCTCTAATTGGCAGGGACAGTATACAGAGTCTTGTTATCCGCCTTCTTCGGAATGAAGCACAAACGGGAGTAGCTCCTTGTGCGTAAAAGCGCAACCAAGCTTCTGCGCTGATCGTGAGTCCTCAATTCTTGAATGCTTTCTGCATCGAGACCTCAGCTTCCAGGCTGAGCCTCTGGACCGGGCTTGCTACAACGGCCCGCCATTTACTAGCGCACTCCGTACGGTATGAGCGATGATCGTCGTGGCAGGCTGGCAACCGGTATGGCCCACCCCCGCTCCCGATCTTGTCGCAGAGATGGGGGCCATCTCGTAACTGCAAAACAAGTGATACCAAACGTTGCGCCTATGAACCACCGGGGTAAGGGTATTAAGTCTATTGGCCACGGCATTTAGCGAGTAAATTCCACTGACATGTACAGATACGCAGTTGACGCACCATACCCCGGATCCGCCTACCCCGCATTTAATTTGAGGACGCCGGACGCAAGCTCGCTGACAAGGTTTTCGTCGTACACGTCTGTATATGGCAGATTCCTCATTTACGCCACCGGCTCTCTCATGCCTTTGCGCTCCGCTCTCGGCCCAGCCTCGTTTCCCCTCGCTCGTTGACAAGCCCGGTTCCCTCAGCAAAACTCGGCCATCCCGTGACATGACTACATTGAACATAGGCTTATGGTATAGCTTATCGGACAAGCGGTGCATTATTTCGCACTATCTGGAGGTATTTTGATCCATAGGGACGAACGAAATGAAGCGAATAGGAGAGTAAGCTTGTTCATCAAGTCCGCGGGGTAACATGTTCGGTTGACAAACAATGGTAAGTACATGTTTGGGACTTGTCTCGACGCGCGCTGATTGGTGTTAAAAGCCGCATGGGCCTCCTGGGAAGTTACGTGACTGTACTACACTAGTATTGAAACGGAATCCGCTTTCAGCGGCTCCTCTATTCGATGGCCGAGGCCACCTTGCACCAGAATCCGGAATACCGTCTCATCGTAGGGTTGGACAAGGTCAAATTATTGGCTCTCCACCCTTCGCCCCTATTGGTCGATACTCTACACCATTATCGCTGAAGCAGAAGCCTAATCCTCACAGAAAATACGGAACGCTCTTGATCACTAGGTCTGTGGCAGCAGCAGTAATGCATTCACTGGTACCAGTTTGCGCGCAGCGGAACAACATCGCCTGGTGATATCTATCAACACAGCCTACAGAAGCCAATGCTGCTAACTCGAGATGTCAGGCAACTTGTACATTGCACATATTTGATTGGTGTAAGGCTTCGTGGCGTCGTCACGATTGAGGTACAGAGGCTCGGGGCGTCACCAATGTTCCGTCTTAAGGCCGATATCACCAAGGTATCCCATTGGACAACCGGGGAGGTGAGTGAGTTGGTTTCTCACAGTCTTACACCGCTTCTGTTGACTGATATATGATTGGTGGCAGCTCGAAGAATATGCATTTATCTCGTACACAATACGATGAGAGTACATGAGCTTGATTGGACAGCACCCTGGGTGTTTGGGCGAAGAGTCTACTATCACGCACTCTGTCATTGGCAGTCGAGTGACAAATGCGCGCACGATCTGAGTACCCAGCTCATTTCAGCAGCGTTCGATGATCAAAAGTATACAGCATAATTTTGCGCTGACCGGCGTGTTCTACGAGTTGTATAAATCTGCCAGAAATGTCGTCCATAAATGTCCCATTATCATGTTTTCGCATAAATCGTTGCCCAATGTCTCCGCGAGTTCTGGGATCTCTCGTGTTCCCTAGTAAAATCTCGAGGTATCCGTCTTCCCTGCCCAGACGTATCAGCCCTGGTTCGTCGCCAATGGGAGTATTCGATCTCGGGCTGTGAGCAACGGTGAAAGGACAGATACTATGTGTGGCGGTAACTTGAACACTCGATGAGAGCATGGATACATCAAAGCATAGGAAGCCGTGGTTGAACAGTGCGCATGAGTAATGCTGCACTTGATACCCAATCATATCTGGATTCGACGGGGTGACGTCCACAGTGGGAATAGGCATGTAGCGAATATCTTTCGCAGGATTCCGTATGTCGTGAAGGGCGGGGAGTTCCAGGACATATGCACTGGACGCAAGGTGCGGCCAAATCGTCGCACGGACAAATGGCTCACAGCCGGCTACCGATCGTATAACGAAGGAAGGATACAAAAGGGCAATACCACCGGAAGCTTGACTCGGACTCTTCCATATTGGACGCAATAAAGAGGGTTCCCCATTGGCACAATTCCTCGCTTGAAACATATCGACGAGTCGGACCTCATCCTCGTTCTCAAGACGGTATGATAGATAACGAGGTGAAACAAGAGTCATCTCCATAGGGGCCTGATTTACCCCCTTGGACAGTAAAATTGTTAGAATGGAAACTCTCGGTTTTAAAAGCCGGAAGCTTACCTCAGAAGACGCCTCCAAGTAGAACGTAAATATTTCTTTGTCATTTCGTCCATCGCCTCTGATGGTTCGAGTGTGTATCTCAAGCAATCCTCGCTTATTTTTGTGAGGGGATTGGAATTGAGTTAAAATCATAGCACCGTTCCACTGACAGAAGGCGAATTTTCCGTCGTACATTTTCCTCGAGCATTCCTCCGTCCAGATATGGCGAACATCCTGCTGCGTGTAGCGATAGATTCTGAACTCATACGCGTTGACACGCGAAGGCCACAAGTCCTCCACACCTGCAAGACTATCTCGATACGATTGGTAAGTTACACGGAGACCAAACTAGATATTGACTGTGCTTACACGACTGAGGCATAGATCAGGATATGGCCCGTATCAATGGAAGTGGGATAGAGTCGAACAAAACATTCATTGATCGGAAGCCCTTCGATCCTAGGAATAGCAAAGACTTTATTGCCAGTAGTAATGTCATGAATGTCGAAAGATCCGTTCTTTCTGAGAACGAGTATTCTCTCTCCGCCCGGAAAAAGAGCTACCTCGGTGCATTTTGAAAGATCCGCAGACCGTAATATTTGCATTTCACGGTGAGGCATCGTTGGACATGAGAAGGCACGATCGACCTGGACGATACGCTGCGATGCCTCTCGTAGCTGGGAGACGGACATATTTTCGAGGTCCTCTCGAGAATATACGGATGGCTTAACGTGTAGCAAATCGAGGAAGGCGGCGAACCATACGGAACGATCGTTTACGATACGACGAAGGTTTCTACATGTCTGACAAGGGTGAATGAATTAGATATCCACATATTGAAAGTAGTGCAATCTCAATTGACTCACCGCTCGAAGCGTGAATAAAGATTTGACAGACAGACCGAGGCATATCTCGAACCATATATCAGGTGGAATGCTGTAGACCCTTCAGCTCGCCATGTGCACATACTTATGGCCAAATATAACTCACTTTGAGATCTAGTACAGCACCTTCAGTAGATTAATAGCAAGACGGGAACATAACTCACATTCATTGTGGAAGATGCATATGACCGTACGAGGTCAAAGTGCTATTGCTGCCGATTACAGCGCGCACTAGATGATATCATCCTACTTCCCCCAGGAGTCACTTATGCCGTGTATATGACATTCGGGCTACACATAACTGGCAGGCCTTGACATTCCCAAATACGAGGGGTGGTCTAGCGGTTTCATTAATAGTTCGATGAATGCACCATCGTCCAACGTAAAATCTGCGACCATCAATACACAGCAAGCCCCAAGTGGGTTCCTATGCTAAATACAATGTCCTTGGTCCTGCAAGCTCTTAATCTAACAAAACACATGCTTCAGGCGTGAATCAAAGAAGTGGGAAGCTGTAATACTCGTGCAGAATCAAAGGTCCAGCACAAGTCGTTCATCATGCAAAAACATCGTCCAGCCATGTTTCGTAGTCGTACTCTGGCTCACCCGCACCGTTCTGCGCCGAAGGCATCGCTTCACGCAGATAGTCGATACTGGTCTGTGGAAGATGCGCGAGACGGAGGTCCAGCTCCGTAACGAAGGGCTACAAACCATCAGCAATCAGCGCGATACGTGTATGAAGAAACCCACCTTGTCACTTGCAATACCGCGGAATGACTCTCGTAGCTGAGCTGGCGATGTCTGATCTTCCGTGATCTCAACCTACATAGACATTAGAGAAATGATAGTGTACTTTCTGAGATCGGCTTACCAGAAGATTGATGAAAGCTTCATACGTGACAGCACCATAGTCTTGCACCAATTGATCGTATATGAGGGCACTATCCTCTTCCTGTTGTGGTGTCGATGTCAGCAACTATGCTAACCTATCGGCGTCATATACGTACTGAATAGACGATACCCAGACTGGCAAGGGCTGCAGCCATCTCTGCAGGCTCCAGAGTATTCGTTTCGTCTTTGTCAAAGTAACGGAACGTGCTCTCGAATTGTTCGAGTTGAGCCGGTGTCAAGTTGGTCATATTCCGGGACACAATCTGAGCGATACGTGTGAGATTTACGTAGTGGAGCAAGACACACCCTTCGTACCTGGTTATCAATAAAGGCAATCTTCTTCGATATACTTTGCACCACAAGCTCGTATTCGAACTCGAGATCACGGTACGTGAAGACCGTGTAGTCGTTCTCTTCCACGTTCGCGGCCTGGCATTCTTGTTCGACTTCTGCAATGGTCGCCAGGCTCTCCGTGAGAGCAGGAACCCTGGTCTGCAATTCCTTGATTTGGTATTGTTGCTCCTGCAGAGCACAATTAACGATAATATTAGAGCGATCGAAGCGTTCTTACCTCCAGAGGTCCCTCCATCGCCGCCAACTCGGAGGAGATAAGCGATATGCTTTTCTCGAATTCGTTGGCAAGGTCGGCAAATCGCTTTCGTAGAGTTTCCTTGATCCTTTTTCGAACGAAGCATCAGTGGGAAAAATGCGTAGAATAGCTGAAGGAACATACTCCCTGATCTCAGCATTGATTGCTCGCGATCGCTTGGCTTCGGAAGACAACAGCGCTTTCCATGCAGCCTCGAGATCCTTTCGAAAGAGGAGATTCAACAAACTTGTCCGATGCGGACACAGCGTATTCACGTACCGCTAGTGAGAGTCCAGCAGGTGGGACGTATTCTCGCAGCCCATATGTTCGTAGTTTGGTCTGTACATTACCGAAGAGTTGAGACACGTCCTGCTTCTCAGTAACCCATTGCCGCTTTGTAGTCTGCTTGTACTTCTGGAAGTTCGCAGCGTGCTCTTTGGCGTCAGCATACGTGCCGGTGAACTTGATAGCGGCCCAGAGTGCCTGGATCTCTAGAACGGAGGCAAGTAGCTATAGATATAGAAACACGTCACTATGGATGTAGCTAGCAGAGACGAGCCGTGTTAATGACTTACTGCGCGAACTCTTCGTTCATAGTCGTTCTTACTCAGCCAAACTGAATGCATGAGCTCGGCAAACTTTTCCACACGCCGTGAAACAGTCTCTGCTTGATCTACCTACATCCGTCAGTATCGCTATTGTCAATTTCGAGCGATTGACGTACCCATGCTCGAGAATGCGTGGAAGTAACTTGCGACGTATGTCATGACACTACGTTCATCAGGACGACTGACATCACATAAATCGGCAACTTCAAGGAGTTGCTACGATCCACGTTAGTGAGAGGAGCATGGAGGGCAACGGATAATGGTGCACATACTGGTATTCCAAGATGCTCCTCAGCTACGCGGAATGCGAGGCGAGTGTTTCCGTGCCTGTCTGACTGAAAGAACGTACATCATCAGTCGCTCTAATGCCATATAGATGCTCACCTTATCGAGCCTGTCAAAATCTAACAAATCAGGGCGGTGACAATGTATAAGTGCGCATCTAAAACCAGAAGCACAAGGAATCGGCATCTCCGCGGGTTGGTTAGCTCATTAGAGTCACGCACAATGCGAGACCATCGGACCAGCTTTGCGAGAAGTCTTGTACGTCGACTTCTTTGTAAGGCGCGGTTTTCCTTTGACACCAGAGTAGGAGACCTTCTTTCGCCGACAAGCCTTCTTCACTTTCCGATAATGCAGCGGTTAGGTCGTGAATGGTTGATTCTACGTGATGGCACAGTCGTCAAAACTCACCTAATGTCTGCGATGGTAAATCGAAGGATGAGCGTCCAGATCATGCCAAGGGTAAGCTTCAAGTTGCCGTCGATGATATCTGCGACGGTAGTGGTTTGTTATCGGCAGCTAAGACTGATCAATAATTACATACCTTCTGGGCCTATGTTAGTGAGCTTCACCCCTCTCGAGGTAATGAACTCCAGGGCTTTGTTAACATTCTCTGCTTTCTGAACGCGCATCCGAGGGTTCTTATTGTATCGACCGAGAGAAGTGTCACCTACAAATAAAGCTGAGTGGAAGGCAATTAATTTGAGTTGCTAAACGTACCCATAATTTCCTAATAGCCGAGCATCCAGTCAAACCATGCGAAGCTTGATACTACGGTGACTGACCATTAGCTGAATGAGCCGCACGCCATCCGAGAGATCCTTCACGAGGGAAGTCATAGGAGGATATCCAGCTGCCTCTAGCTTTGTATTTAACCTATATCCAACGTGAATAGACGGGAATAACGCGTTCTGCATGAATACACACCACTTGCAGAATGTCCTCTGCTGAACATCGCGCGAACGCGCTTCTAAGGATTCCATCGCACGATGTTGTAGTCTTCCTGTTTTGTGTGTGGCCCCAGTAATGTGTTATAAGTTTACCAGAGTTGAGAAGAAGTATAAGCTATACCGCGATTTAAGCTGAAAGTGGTCTGAAGTAAGTTATGAAGCACTTTATACAGGCAGGGTCGCCTCCATGAGCCTGTCGGCAACGGCCGAAAGACGCGTTCTGTAATATTTGGTGAGCATACCGCGTTTGGTCAGGGTGCTCAGGCTTGTTCTCGAACCACCACCATCTCAGTCGTCGCCCAGGGCAAGAAAGGCGCATAAAATGGCCACGCAGTTCGACGAAATTTACCATGGACTGTCGCCTCAAGTCGGAAGTACGTACTCAAACTTAGAGGTCGTGCAATGTGGCACTGAAAGTTATCTATAGAGTTGCGTATTGCGGCGAGTGGTATAGCGTGGAAGGGCGACGGAAAGGATGCGGAGACCATCGCGATTCCTTCAGAGGACATCAAGTGGGCGCAATGGATGCGCGTCGCCCGGAATTACCAGCTACGGATAAGCCACGGTCACAAAGACAAGAAGCAGGCTTCAGACAGGAAGCAGGAGACTTTCGACGGCTTTCTTCGTGAAGTACGTGTCGCATCGATAATCAGCCTGCGTACCATATACTTAGCTGTGTTTGTTTAGGACCACGACAGACTTGCGCAACTGCTGAAGCAGCACTTCAGCATTGCACTTGAATCCAAGGAAGTATCTGTTAAGGGATGGAATTGGGGGACAACGGACTTCCAGGGTACGTGGCCTTTACTGGCACCCTGATATGTGTCTAAAGAGCACCCACCTACAGGACAGGACCTCGCTTTCCTGGTCTCAAACAAGACTGCTTTCATGCTTCCTCTCCCCAACGTCGCCAATTCGAATATTGCTGGCCGTACGGAAGTTTCACTCGAGTTCGCGACCCCTGCCGACCGGAAATCTTCACGACATGACGAACTCACAGAGATTCGATTCTACGTTCCCGGAACGACGACGAAGGAGCGCGGCTCCGACGCAGGCTCTCAGAAGTCGGACAACGAGGACGAAGAGGAGGTCAGCGCGGCTCAGGCATTCCACGACGCAGTGAAGGAGAAAGCAGAGATTGGGCAAGTCGCTGGAGACATCATTCTCAGCTTCGAGGAGGTTCTTGTCCTCACGCCTCGTGGTCGATACGATGTCGACATGTTCCCTGAGTTCCTTCGTCTACGTGGTAAGACGTACGACTACAAGATTGTCTACGGTAGTATATCGAGGCTGTTCCTCCTACCTAAGGATGATCAGCATGTCCTCTTTATCGTGAGTTTTACATTTCGTTGCTACAACGTGCGCTAAATCACCCTCAGCTTGGCCTGAGCACACCTATTCGTCAAGGTCAAACACGGTACCAGTACCTTGTCATGCAGTTTAGCAGAGACGAGGAGAGTACTGCAGAGCTCAACATGACTGAGTACGCCATGGTCTTTTAAACAAATATAAGAAGACTGACGTTACGCACAGAGAAGAGGTGGCTAAATACGATCGTCTGAAGAAGTCCTACGATGATCCCACCTTCGAAGTCGTATCAGGAGTCTTCCGAGCCCTTTCTGGCAGGAAGATCATCGGCGCGGGCAGTTTCCAGAGGTATAACATCCGTTTTTCCACAGACACGAGCAGCGCTAATGGTACCTTAGTCGTGGTGGTCACCCCGGTATCAAAGCGAACCTGAAAGCCGTTCAAGGCGACTTATTCATGCTCGAAAAATACATCTTCTTCGTCTCGAAGCAGCCCACCCTCATCGAACTCTCCGACATCCACCAAGTCGTCTTCTCCCGTCTCGGCGCAGGTCTCGGTGCGACTGCTGCTCGTACCTTCGATTTGAAGATCGTCACCAAGAGCGGTCCCGAGTATACGTTCACCTCTATCAACAAGGAGGAACATGAGGTGACGGAGTCGTACTTGAAGGACAAGAAGGTGAAGGTGAAGAATGAGATGATGGAGGGCGAGCTTATTATGGGCGTGGATGATGAAGATGAGGAGATGCAGAGTGTTGCCAGCAGTGGTGAAGAGGCACCTAAGCCGAGACGAGGCGCCGATGATGACGAGGATAGTGAAGAAGGTGAGAGTTACACGCTGGCCCTCATGAATTTCTGACTCAATTATTCCTTCACCAGACGAAGACTTCCAAGCATCCGACTCAGACGCTGGATCGCCCACAGACTCGTCTTCTGACTCCGAAGGTGGTCAAACTGCCTCGGACGCCAGTGGCGACCGCGAGTTCACGAAGAAGGGCAAAGGAAAGGCAGCCGGAGCCAAGAAGAAAGCACCCGCCAAGAAGTCAAAGGCCAGCGAGGACAGCGACGCCGATGATGACGACGAGGATGAAAAACCGAGAAAGAAGGCTGCGCCGAAGCCTAAGCCTAAGCCTAAGAAGAAGGATGACGATGCTATGGATGTTGACGAGGACAAGCCGAAACCGAAGCCTAAGCCCAAGCCAAAGGCGAAGGAGCCGGAGGAAGGACCAGCAAAGAAAAAGCTGAAGAAGACCGACGCCTGAGTCTCGTTTTCCATTCATCGTTGTCCTTGCATCTATCTCTATCGTTCTTCCTTTCTCGTGCTCTGCGTTTTCTTTTCGTCCTATCACTACTGACGATCTGTCATGTTTAAACTATCCGATTGCTAGTAATGTATCGAGTCTATACATGACATCTAAGAGTTACAACCGATGGTATGCGTACAGATGAGTTAGGTAAGAGATGGTATGTAGAAGATATGTGAACGGGAAACAGAGTCAAGGAGTGTGCGACGGTTACCCATAAGGTGGAGATAGAGATAAATACGGAAAGGAGTGTGGTAAGTTAGGTAGGTGTTGCGAAAGGTATACAGATGCTGAGAGTCCATAGGACGACGACGAGACCGAATAAAGATAGTGGAGACGAGAATTTCGGGGACGGTTTACATTGCCCGTTTGGCCAACAATGAACCTGGTTCGAACGTTGGCGGGGGTGGAGGAGCCTGAGGGTCGACTATCGCCGACTGGTCGAGAGTGAGGAGCGGCTGGGCAGGCCGTCTGCGCGTGCCTGCGCGCGAGAGGGCCGCGCCGTTCGAGATAGCCGGTGCTGTTACGGCTGTACTGGAAAGAATGTTGCGTTCTTGGTGTAATACATACGACTGTACAATTTCCATGAGCCTCTGATTGCGCGGATTACACCACAGAATACTCACCCGAGCAAGAAGAATACTTTCTAGCCACCTGAGACCATCTTTTTCATCGCAAGAGAATACGTGGACGTAATCTGTCGTGCTTTCGAAGAAGGACAGGCTGTCCGTTGATTTGACAGCGAATACGAAGGATTTGGGAGCCTTGCTAATCCGGGTGACGGCGTAGGCGTCGAAGTTGTTCAACGAGCAAAGCATCTGCTGGTCTTTACCCTGTTCCGTACACAGGTGAGCAACACGCTTCAAATCATCTATACTCAAGACTTACAGATTCACGTTTAGAAACCCAGAGACTGTGTTCACGCAGCTCAAGCCATCTCTTTTGCCACTTCCCACGTTTATACTCCCATTGAACTGAGCCGCTATACATGGGTGAGCTGGATGGAATGGCCTATTGCGTTCGTATTCTGTGTCAGTCAAGAATCAAGGGATGCAACCGTTGTGTACTCACGGCACGACTGAGCTTGGGAGCCAAAGATGTCCTTTTCGCCAGCAAGACGTTCGTCGTTTTGTCGGCCATCCACGAGTTCGTAACACCCGACAAGGTCTCGAAACTGCGAACTGGCCGCTCTGTGCATTGATTGTGTCAGCTCGTTGCGCCTGTATAGATTGTACAAGTATTCACGCACCCATGCCAAAGTCTTGACAAAGCTCGAAAATCATCCACCCACTCGCGCTCCCGTCCAGATACCCTTGATTCTGCAACAACTCGAGTGCATCGTGTGCTGTCGAATGAGAACTCAACTCCAGCTGACAATACTTCTGCAGAGTATCGATGAATATCCGCTGCTGGTAGGCCATCACAACAGGTAGTATCTCCCCGGATGGCAATGGCGGCAACGGTGGACGCGCCATCTCGTTTGAAGGTCTACCCGAGCGATCTGCACTTGTCCTCCTCGAGTGAGATCGAGTAGAGCGTGCTCTGTCCAGACTTGTGCGACCTGCTTCTTCCCTGGACGGCGGCCGTGGCATACTCGACGGCGGAGGGACGTCTCGATGTTTCCGGCTGGCACTCGTCGCACTACGGTGCAACCCAGACCCGGAAATAGAAGTGGGAAGAGGCGGGGCCACCTCGTCGGTGGTCGTGCGCGGTCGATGGAACGAGCGCATATGCATGAGACGCCGTTGGGCCCCAGCAGTCTCCTGCGACGTAGGATTCGCAGACGATCGTGAGCTTCCTTCAAAAGGAACGTTCCCAAGCAACGGCGACCGCGGCATTGGCGATGGGAGGTCCTGAGAGGTCTTTCGCGATATCGCAGATGGAGTGGGTGGGACAGCAAGGGTGTTACTGGCTGTCGAGTTCGTCTGAACGCGAAGCAACTTCTTGGTGAGGTCACCGACGCTGAATGGGCTAGAGGTTTGGCTTGGCATTGTCTTCGTGCGTGGACGACCCACTGGCGCGGAGGCTGACTGATGAACAGGTTCTTGCACAACGTGAGGTTTTGGCTTGACTGGCGCGGTAATAGATTCCATAGCAGAGGCTTTTGCGGCGGACGAGGAAGGTGGCGGGGGGATATACCGATCGTGTGGTAGAGGTTGCAAGGGAGGCAGAGGGGAAACAGGGGCGGACCTATCTGACGTCCCTGGACGACGAAGACTACGTGCTCTCCGCCTCTCATCTCTCTCGTCTCTGATCTGTCTCCGGATAGTTCGTTGCGCCTTGAGTGCTGTAGGCATCTTCTGCGCCAACGGCACATCGTCATCTGTACCAGACGGGCTAGACGGGATGCGTGGTGATCTGACTCGAGGAGCCGGCTTCGCTTCGCTCTCATCGTCTGAGCTTTCCTCATCCTCGTCCGTATCGGTATCGTTGCGTGCAGGGACAGATGTCCGCGGAGGTGGCCGTCTGTTCCAATCGTCATCTCCGCCACCACCGCCTCGTCGTCCGCCGCCCGCCCCTCCGCCATACCCATCCGCGCCTCCACTGCCTCCACTGTGCGAACCACCATACCCGTTTACTGCCTGGCTTCGGCTGTACTCCGAGGAAACATTTCTGGAACCGCTGTAACCGCCGCGTCGCCCACCTTCACTATCAACCATCTCCTCCGGGGCAGAAGCATAAGTGCTCGACTCGGTCTCCGACGGGTCAAGCTGGCCTAAGCGAGCAGTGATATCCGCACCTGAACTATCGCTCATCTCTACCTCCACCTCCTCCCCTGCTACTATACGACGGCGCACGTAAGACCGAGATGGCCTTGTTGGAGAATCAGGTCGTGCACCGGCTTCAGGTAATATCCCGAGCGCAGAGATGTATTCAGATGAGCCACCGTCGCTATCCTCATCCGAGTCGCTATGGAAGCTCAAGAAATCGACCTCCTCGCCATAGTCGCTAGATGTACCAGATGAAGCCGTCTCACTGCTTACGAAGGAACCTGTTGAAATAGGCGAAAGCGGGTTGACGTCCATCTCCGTCGTCCACTCCAAGGAGATACTCTGTGTCGAAGGAGTTCGCTGATGATCTGTTTGGAAGGGGCTCCGAATAGTTCGCGCGGATGTGCCTGGTTCGAAATCGCAGTCGCCTTCCTCCTCGCGCTGAGTAGATGTGGCGACTCCAGAAATGGCAATCCCGAGGGTCGACGGTCGCCTGTGAAGCTGGGAGATGGCCTGCGAGTAGTCGTAGTCGAGCGTGGCAGCGAGGTCGTCATATATAGAATGTGTTGCCTGTCTCGGGAATCTGTCCGGAATATACTGGTAACCTTCGGGTCCATGTGAAGACGCATGTCCGGGTATAGAGACGGGAAGTTGCGGTGTGGAGGGAAAGGAAGTCTCTGGCGAGCTGACTATTTCATCCGAGAAGTCAGGCGCATCAGAGGAGAAGGATAAGCTCGAGGTAGAGCGGGAGGGTGTCGGGTCTGATTGAGCACGGACCAACGGGTTAGGTCGACTACCCAACATGTTCGCCTCTGAAGCGCGTGGCGTGGTAGACCGGACAATCTCCTCATCGTCCTGACAGGAGTCGTCGAAGGAAGAATTGTCAATCGACTCGTCATCATACTCAGAAGCATATAATCGTGAGTCTCGAATCGTACTTAATCCGGATGATCTTCTCGAATCTGAATCGTGGTCGTCATACGAGTCTGTGTCCGAAGACGACGTGGACTCCCACGGCTCTGCAGGCAGCTGCGCACCGACACGGCCCCTCTTAACCTATTGCATATAGTCGCATAAGTCTTTGAATTTGTAGTAATGAGTACGCTTGCTTCACCTTTGGCGCGATCACGTGCATTTGTGCAAGAGAATGCAAGGAGGGCAGAGAAGGTCGCGAGCGGAAGGCTGGACGCGCGTAAGCGGACCTCGCCTGCCCGTTTCCAGAAGAGCGAGGGCGTCGAGTAGACGGCATCGCAGAGTAGCCAAGTATGGGAGTTGATGGAGGTGTTCGAGGGGGCACAGGCCATCGTCCGCCACGTTCGTACGTCGCGTCGATAGAATCACCTGCAAGAGGAGAACGCGGCGTTGGGAATGTCTTGAGTGAACCGGTAGCGGCTACCGAAGTGTCAATCTTAGGAGAGAGCGAAGGTAGAGATATCTGGGAAGCAGATGCCTCCGCGAACAAAGTCACAGCGGGAGCAGGAGAGAGGTCCGCAAAGGGATCATCGTCCAGCAAGTCAGACGGGGGCGAGTTGCGCAACGGCTCTGGACGCGAACGAGTCTCAGGCATAGGAGGAATGGGTATGGCTGGTGGTAGANGTAGACGTAGGTGTCGGAGGGGCCATGATCCCCTCCGCTGCCATGGCAGACTGAAAGAAGGGTGGGACCAGGATAGCTTGCAGGGACCGGCGCTTTTTGGGCATCACGAATCCTGTTGAGATGGTAGCCTCGGGCTGCGCAAGAATAGAATGGCAACGTTCGTCCGGATGAGTGGTGAAAGACCGTGAGGTAGATATGGTGTGTGATATCTCGCTAGGCGAGGGGTTGGGGGATAACTATAGAAGACATCAGCTCAGCAATTCTAAAGCGGGCACACATCCCGGGTGTTGTGTCTCCTTATATCAAGCAACACGTCCCGCGCGGACGAGCGAGACGCGTAGACTGAATAAACCGCAGGCTGTTGGGTTCGCCAACTTTTCTTCACCCACTTTACAGCGACCGCCACCTGCACGACCTAGATCAGACGAAACACTCACCTGTGGGTACCCCTCCTGCAACTCTTCCAATCCGCTCGTGTGCGAAGTTCTTGCGACAATATTACGGTGTTGATTTAGGCTGCCATAGCCCCCGTAGAAGGTTGGTGTGCCTGGTGAGAGAATGTGAAAGCCAAAAGTGGGGAATTTGTCGTTGTGGTCGTCGGTACCGCAGGGAATGCCGGCAGATGGTGGGTGGAAGGTGAGAAGCGAATCGTCTGGGAGCTGGATAGGCATGAGCGGGAGAAAGTCGTCAGTCAAACAACGCAAATACGAAAT
>JAXQGX010000454.1:0-15427 GCA_037040455.1 Irpex sp. P115-07
TCCTCGATACGACTCTCCAGTGGATCGAGCGTCGCAATCGTACGCGTGATAGCGTCGATGTGCACTTGATACTCGTGTCGCTCCTCTTCGCATTTGTGCAACGCCTCCTCGAAGGTGTTCTTCTTGTGCGTCAAAAAGCCAGCGTCTTCGGACGCCCAGGTTGGATGTGAGACCCATGTGTCGTTCAGCACCGACCACGCGAGTTGGTCTCGCCCCGAACATGCCAATCGGGTTTCCTGCGATAAGTGAAGAAAATGGAAAGAAATCAGTCAGCGCACAGATAAAAATAAGCTCTCCGGTGATGACACCAAGAAAAAAGTCACCCACATGAAGAGGCAGTTTTCGATAACTTGGACCTTCATCGTCATCCGGACAAGACGCCGCATTCGGATCCGGCGCACTCGTCCTGATACTTCCAGGCGGTCCATACTCGATATTCCCCCTCTTATCGTCCCAGTCCAAGAGCTCCTTGAACTGAAGCAACAGATCGCCCTCCGTAAGGAAAGCCTCTGCACGCTTGACTAGAGTCTTGGTGTCAATAACGTCTTGAGCGAACAGATTCAGCAACTTCAGGAAATCTTCGTAGGTGCCGGTAGCCTCCAACGCCTTCTTGGTACGATCGAAGAACATGAGCTCGTCGTGTGAGCTGATACCGACACCGTTGGCGTATATTTGTCCGTTGTTCAGTGGAGGCATTACCTCTTGTGCGTGCATATGGACGCCATGCACGTGAGAAGGATGCTGTTGTTGGTGGAGATGGCGATGATGTGCGGGTTCGGGTGACGGAGGAATTTGGTACGGGGAGAACCGTGGCGAGGGGGCTGCGTCGGGCTTGTTATGGCTAAGCTTGGCTTTCTTCGCGGCCTGTCCAATCTAATAAGACGTCGTTTACAACACAAAATCATTACAGCACGTACTCGACTGTTTGCAGCCTTCGTCGCCGCTTGAGACTGAGACGAAACAGGCTCCTTATCCGCTGCTCGCTTTCTCCTGCGGCTCGGCTTCGCCTTCTCTACCGGTGCAGGTTCTGGATGATCCCAGCCCGACGACTGAGCCGGGTGTGGCATGATACCCACCAACCCCTCTCGCTGAGCTGATGGACCTAGCATCTCTGGCAAGAAGTCCTTGAACTCCTCCATCAACTCCGGTGCATCCTTGAACAGTCTAGAGACCTGAGCAAACACTTGAGACTACAAAGTCATCCACCTCGTCAACTCTAAACACATATGCCATTAGAGAGAATACGCACATCATGCAACTGCTTCTGCTCCTTCTGGTACGTCTGCAGGATCTCCAAAAACTCTCTGTAAACGGCACCCTCGGGATACCTATTCTTGATCTTGTTGAGGAATTGAATAGCGTGGTTGAACTCCTTGGCAGACTGCTCAGTCGTTCGTCCTCCAGGACCAACAGGGCCACCCATACCACCGAGCACCGTAGCAGCCGCTTGAGCGCCCTGTGTAGCGGGAGAATAGGGATGTGGGACATCTAGAGAGAAGAGGTTCGGGTGTAGAGATCGTTCTGAGGGGTGTAGATACTGGGGAGGGTGATGACCCATGGGCGAAGCTGGTCGTGAGCCTGGTCCAAGACCAACTGGGAGTATGGGAGGGGGTGCTTGGCCACCGAATGGAGGGAACTGTGGTACGGGCGTATGTACAGCAGAAGATGATAGGTCTCTGTTGAGTCGGAGGTTGGTACCTAGAGCATTACTCGTCATTGTACCAGCCGGAGTGACGACCATGATCCTATTCTCGTTTCGTGGATCCGAAGAGACTTCAATGCGATATCCCGGTGGTAGGAATGTGTTGAAGCCTTGTATGAGGAAGGCGTTGCCTTGGAAGAGCGTCGAGACACGCTCTATCACGCCAGGGGTGTCGATGCTAATGGACAGAGAGAAAGAGGTCAGAGAAAGAACAGCCACTCATCGAACAAAAACTGCACGTGGATCGAGATTACATGGACAGTCTTCCTCCTAAATTCCGGCTCCGTCGAAAGCCCTTACATTCGAGCTTCCTCCCACGCACACCCTCTCCATCAACAAAAGACAAAAGGACTCACACTTGGCTCTTGAAATCCTTCATAATATCCAAGAAGTGGTTATACACATCCGGTTGCTCCTGGAACTGGATCTTCACCGCATCCAGATAGCCCAATGCGTCCGCCACATTCAGTGGCCTCTCTCCGCTCACACTTGCTCCCCCGCCACCACTCGCTCTCGAGCCTCCTGCACTAGACGACGGTCGATCGGCAGACATACCTGCTGCCGGAGTTAACGAACGAGGGGTATGTATCCTACTACGCGTCCCGGGGGCTCTTGAAGGCGGTCGTGAGGGTGTACCTGCCATACCGCTGAGTGACATGGACAAGTGAGTCGATGGAAGGCTTGCTGCCTCGATCTTAAGGCTCGCAAGACCTGAACCGCTTGCACTGCCTCTGCTGTGCTGGTCGTTTTCAGACTGTAACAGCGCAGACACAGGCAGGCTACGCTTGAGGCTAGCACTGGGATGCAAAGCCTGTACTGGAGGTGGCGCAGCAGACGTGGTTGCAGTCGAAATTGGTGGTGCTGTCCCTGAGGGATTTGGTGGCAGAGATGGGCTGGTCGTCCGCGGTGTTGGTCTATGAGGTAAGGTTGAAGACGGCGTGGTAAGGATGTTTGTTTGCGGGATCTTAGGGTCGTGTTGTAGTCCGAGATTTGGATTGCCACCGAACGGATTGCCGCCAGTCTCGGGAGGAAATTGTGGCTTCGTGCTGCTCAGAACGCCCTGTATTAGATCGTCCGTCTTTGGGAGCTCCATGTTGTTGAATCCAGCGGTGAAAGAGCTGGAAAGCAGAGAGCAAACTGGACAAGAGCGAGAGAAAAGCAAGAGGGGATCGCAGGAGGCAAGCACAGGCAAGCAACCTCTGCCTGAAGCCGACGAGCTCGATGCTCTCGATCGTCGCACGTGGCTAATTTGATGGTGACGCAATGTGACATTGTGTGACATTGACTTTCAAGTGACGCGTGACGCGCGACTTTAGTTAGTCACGGTAGTGCGTTCATGATCATCTTCTTCAGCTTGAAGCTACGACTCGGATATTTACGACCTCAATTCAACATATGCATACGGGCCTAGGGGCGTAATCAAATTTGTATTCGCATAACTACTGGTACAAGCATACTGGGCGCGTGTTGGTTTCCCCGTCGAAACAGGTACTCGTCTCGAAGACCACGAAGAGGTCCGCGCCCATCCCTCGAGAACTATCTACTACTATCTACTCTTCTGTCTTCTGTCTTCGCGTGGCGTTCGCCACGGCTTCACATGCTTCACGTCTCCATTGTCTTGCGGCTAGGCTTGGACGCACCTGTGGAGCTAAGAATACAGGTCAGTAGTCAGTAACACACCAGACTCACCTTGCATATCATCTTGAAGCCTCGAGCCTTCTTTCTTCGCGTAACGTTCGCCACGGCTTCACGTCCCCATAGTCTTGAGGCCAGGCTTGGACTGTCTTCGCGCGACGTACGCCACGTCTTCAGACTCTTCATGTCCTCTTCACGTCCCCATGGTCTTGCGGCTAGGCTTGGACGTGTCTGTGAAGCTAAGAACGGTCAGTAGGTCAGTATCGCTGTGGGGAGAAAGTGGTCAGTAACCAACAACCGATGAGGAAGAGGGGAGGCGAGGCGAGGGAATTTATACTGGAGAGCCGAGGCGGGTATTACAATGTCAACTGTGGTCAGCCATGGCTGACAGGATCGCGGGTTGACCTGCATTTAGCGTATGCCGTCTTCCCTGTCTGTCAAAGACGTTCAGTATAAGAGACTGGGTACGTTACCTAGACGCATTCAAAGTGGCATCCAGAATATCTATCTTTTGTAGAGAACGTCAATTAATGACACTCAGCCGCAGCGTCCAACCTTCAAATGTATCCTCGGAGCCGGCGAGAACGATATCGCCGTGCTTCGCCTCATCTCATGGCCAACCGGCTTAGCATGAGTGTTCTGAGTACTCCCCGCAGTCATCGAATCCACGAACGGCTGAGTGTGCTGGAGGTAGAGTGCACTACACTCAACCGACGTGTTGCGTAACTTTAGCAGCGCACTCATGTTCTTCAGCGTCAAGCTCCAATTCAAATATTCACGACCTCTATTCAACATATGCTGACGAGACTAAGATTTCAACGACAGTGATATTTCCAAGCTGACATTCGCATAACTACAGGTGCAAGCATACTGGGCGCGTGTTGGTTTCCCCGTCGAAACAGGCACTCGTCTCGAAGACCACGAAGAGGTCCGCGCCCATCCCCCGAGAACTATCTACTACTATCTACTACTATCTACTCTTCTGTCTTCGCGTGGCGTTCGCCACGTCTTCACGTCCCCATGGTCTTGCGGCTAGGCTTGGACGCACCTGTGGAGCTAAGAACACAGGTCAGTGGTCAGTAACACACCAGACGCACCGTTCAAGTCTTGCCTGTGGCCTTCTGGTCTTCTGTCTTCGCGTAACGTTCGCCACGGCTTCACGTCACCATGGTCTTGAGGCCAGACTTGGACATCTTCGCGCGACGTACGCCCCGTCTTCAGACTCTTCACGTCCTCTTCACGTCTCCATGGTCTTGTGGCCAGGCTTGGACGTCACGTCTGTGGAGCTAAGAACGGTTAGTAGGTCAGTAAACCTGTGGGAAGAAAGTGGCCAGTAACCAACAACCGATAAGGAACAGGAGACGGGAGGGGAGGGAATTTATACTCGGGGAGCTGGGGCGAGTATTGCAATGTCAACTGTGGTCAGCCGTGGTTGACAGGATCGCGGGCTGACCTCAATGTAGCCATCTTCCCGCTCTCAGCAAGCCCTGTCAGATCTTCGCCAGAGACTTCTGGCCACAGAGTGGATAGAGGTACGTTGTACGCTTTGAGCTGAGAATGATACTGTACATATATGAGGAATTTTTTCGGCTATCGAAGAGATCGGAGTTGCAGCACATTCGAGTCGTCTCGACACCGTCCATCCAATTCAACCTATACCTTGTTAGCAAGTACTCGGGTGCGAGCGACACGAACCGTAGTTGATAAAACGATGATTTGGAGTCGGAGAGAGTTAAAGTGCAAGTCATATCTTGGTAATACAAGGTGATCTGATCATGGCAAAGGGAGCAGCGAGATAAGCCTAGGTGATCAGGGGGGGAGACATCCTGCACGAGGAAATGAAGCAGACGTAGGAACTTGAAAGAAAAGCGTGCAGTGTAGCTCTACTGCCAGTGAAGGCGGGACTGAAGCGGGACCAAGTAGTAGTGCTAGTACAAACGATAATACAAGATTGCCGATATGGACTGACTTGAATAGGGTTGCCATGTGTATGACCGACGAAGTGGCGAGAAACTGCGAGCGTAACCTGATGGTATAAGAATTAATAATCTGTAAGCCGCTATACCACTCCTTTAGAAGAGATGAGAAAACACACATACGGCTTCTCTATTTCATTTCATATTCTGCTACATCGATGGCGTCCAGTCTGGAACATTGAAAATTTCCCCCAGTCGTTTCCACTCTTTCCTGAAGTAGCTCCTGAGTTCGGACTGCAAATTCCACCTGCAATCTGCGCATAGCTCCCCCTCGTCTATGGCATCTTCAGTCTTATATAGCCACTCATCCCACATCACAAGAGGCTGTCCATCGTGCAAAAGCTCGTCCTCTTCGCCCTTTAGAACCAGGCGCTTGTATGTTGCGGTGCATGCTTGACCGGTGGTGCATTGGGACGTGGGTCCATCGAAGGCCTCTCGGATGAAGATTTTCTTGGCGCCATCCTCGATCTTTTGGAGACGTCTGCGTGCATCTATGCAGGTCATCTGGTCGGCGATATCGAGTTTGTAGGTCTCGGATGTATACAATACACCTTCCAAGAGGTATATCGAGTCTACCTTCGAGGTGCACACGTACAGCATGACAGGTAATGTCTTAGTCCATTTCGCGTCCCGGGCCAAAATAATGAGGGGGATAACATCCTCTGGTTCCATTTCTATAGGGCAGGAATATTCATTATAGGTCTTGTTGCTGTGGCACCACGTATCGAAGTCTGAAGGAAATGCCTGCTCAACGCGAGCAAAGCCTGACTTCACGATATGTTGCACCTCGTACTTGACACCTAATCGTAATATGCGATGGAACTGGGCAAATGTGATGCTAATTTCTGGATTATAATAGATAGTCCTGTTTATAGGTCTTTAAACGGTTGTGCATAGCGTGTAGTGAAACGCCAGACTCACTGGGTACCACCGTTGTATATCATGCCGAACAATCCGCTCAGATCATCTCCACTCTCTGGAAGATTCAATTTGAGCTCTGAGTGGGTTGCTAATAGCCCCCTGGAGTGCGATGTCCCAAGAGAGGACGAGGTGGCTAGAGCTATACGCTCTTTCAAAATCTCTGAGTGGTGTGCCAAAAGCCCGGGATGTAACTTGAATTTGACTCCATCGGATGCGATTACGGTCAGCGAGCCGTCCGGAAACCATAGCGTCGGATGTTTCCTGTCTTCTACCTCGAGCGAATCAGGCGATGCTGAAGCAGCATCCGCAAACTCAACGTTGCCATTGGGTCGCGGACATTGCTTCTCAGTGGCACGGTGAGACGATTGTGTACCAGCATCGAGGTTGATTCCCGGTAGCTTCACGTTTATTTGGTTTCCGCGAGGGCAGAACATTCCAAGTTAAGTGTATCTATGGACTACACGACATCTGTCAGCACGGTATACTAGTGGGATCATCGCAGACAGTAGCTGCAGTACATGCTTGACGCGCCCGATCAAGAGTATCTAGTTTGTTTGTGTTGGAACCAGTACGAATGCAACCTTGCGACGGAACTCACAATTGCTTGAGACTACTTGTCAGCTGGTTCAAGTTGTGGTCGAGTTCCAACTTACCCAGGTCGTAGACGCCTTGTGCTTACTAGCAGCGCGCTTATGACATCGATGTTCTTTAGCATGAAGCTACGACAGGTTACGACTCGGACATTCACGACCTCAATCCAACGTGTGCTTACGGGTCAAGGACTTCAATAAATTCCTAACCAAGATTTCTATAGCTACTAGCTATAGTACAAGTATACTGGGCGCGTGTTGGTTTCCTCGTCGAAACGGGTACTCGTCTCGAAGACCACGAAGAGGTCCGCGCCCATCCCTCGAGAACTATCTACTACTATCTATTCTTCTGTCTTCGCGTGGAGTTTGCCACGGCTTCAAAGCTTCACGTCCCCATGGTCTTGTAGCTAGGCTTGGACGCACCTGTGGAGCTAAGAACACAGGTTAGTAGGTCAGTAACACACCAGACGCACCGTTCAAGTCTTGCCTATTGTCTTCTGGTCTTCTGTCTTCGCGTTACGTTCGCCACGGCTCTACGTCCCCATGGTCTTGAGGCTAGGCTTGGACCTCTTCGCGCGACGTACGCCACGTCTTCAGACTCTTCATGTCCTCTTCACGTCTCCATGGTCTTGTGGCTAGGCTAGGAACAATCAGTATGTCAGTAAACCTGTGGGAAGAAAGTGGTCAGTAACCAAAACCGATAAGGAACAGGAGACGGAAGGCGAGGGCATTTATACTCGGGGAGGCGAGGCGGGTATTACGATGTCGACTATGATCAGCCATGGCTGACAGGATCGCGGACTGACCTAAATGCAGATCTTCACCACAGATTTTCTGGATACAGTGTGGACAGCAGTACGTGATATTACGCGTTGAGAATAACATATAAGGGTAGTCGAAGAGAGTCACAACGCCCTTGAATCGCCTCAATACCATCCATGGCCATCTAATTTAACGTATTAACGAGCGACACGGGCGGCGGCTGAGAAAATCATGACTGGGAGAGCGAGAGATTGCATAAGCCACGCGCAGACACTAAGTAATACTACGTAATCATGGTAAAGGGAGTAGTAACCTGAGCATGTGAATGGTCGATGGAGTGTTGAGAAGCTACAATTCTACCTAGTGTAAGAGGCCATGATTTGCGTAAGCCTCTATACCACGTCCATTAAGAGAAATGAGAAAACACACGTACTTATGGCTTCTTTATTTCATTCCATATTGGCCTCACCCGTCTGCTTCCTTGGTGGCGTCCAGTCTGGAATATTGAAAATTTCCCCCAGTCGTTCCCATTCTTTCCTCAAGTAGTTATTGATTTCCGACTTCAAATGCTCCTTACAGCCTACGCATAGCCTCTTCTCTCCAGACAGCTCTTCAGTATCATCTATCCATTCATCCCACGGCTCCAGAGGCTGTCCATCGTGAAAAACTCCGTCCTCTTCGCCCTCCAGTACCAGGTGCTTACACACTGCGATGCATGCTTGACGGGTGGTGCATTGGGATGTAGGTCCATCGGATGCCCCTCGGACGAAGATCTTCTCGGTGCCAGCTTCGATCGTTTGCAGACGTCTGCGTGCATCCACGCAGGTTATCTGGTCGGCGAGCTCGAGCTTGTAGGTCCCGGACGCATACGACACACCTTCCAGCAGGCACCTCGAGTCCACCTTCGAAGTGCAGACGTATAGCATGACAGGTAATATACTGGTGTATTTGGCGTCCCGTGATAAAGTAATGAGAGGGACAGTGTCCTCTGAGTTCATTTCTATAGGACAAGCATCCTCGTCCCAGGTCTTGTCGCTGCAACACCACGTATCGAAGTCTTGAGGAAATGCTAGCTCAAGGCGCGCGAAGCCCGACTTCACGATTTGCTGCACCTTGTACTTGACACCTAGTCGTAATATGCGATGAAACTGGGCAAAAGTGATGCGTGTGTCGAGGTTGTAGTAAACGCTCCTGTAGGACACCTGAGCATACCGCGCGTCCAGGCAAGAATTAGACAGGCTTACTGGGTGTTCCCGTCATACATCATGCCGAAGAATCCTCCCAAATCATCTCCATTCTCTGGAAGGTTCAATGTTACCTCTTGGTAGGTATCTACTGCTAAACCTCGCTCGACTCGCGGCGTCTTAAGAGAAGACACTGTGACAATTCGCTGCTTCAGGACCTCTGAGTGATGGGCCAGAAGCCCCGGATGCAACTTGAATTCTACACCATCGGATGCGACGACGGTCAGCGGACCGTCCGGAAACCATAGCGTCGGATGCCGTTTGTCTGCTACTTCAGGCGATATTGAAGCAACACCCGCAAACTCAACGTCGCCAACGAGTTGCGGACGTTGCTCCTCAGTGGCATTGTGAGATTGCTGTGGATCTGCATCGAGCAGTGTATTCTGCGGTAAATCCACGTTTGTCGGGCTTACGCGAGGCATTCGACGAGGGTCGAATATCGGTGTATCTATGGACCACACGACATCTGTCAGCAAGTAGGATCATTGCAGAACGTAGTTCCAGTAAATGCTTGACACACGCTAGATCAAGGGTATCACTGGTAGTTTTTTTGTGTTAGGACTAGTACGAGTACAGCCTTGCGACGGAACTCACAGTTGCTTGAGAGTAATAACTACCAGTGTCAGCTGGTCAGGTTGTAGTCGAGTTTCAACCTACTCAGGCCCTAGGCGCGTGTGATACTGCTACTGTGACCGAGTACCAACATTACCTTGTGTGCGAACAGAAGCAGAACTCGAACCAATCGCACGATGAGGATTAAAGTTCTGACTTGGACCACGGCGACTGAATAATTTGCAGTACAATCGTTCAATCATATTACACTGGGCGATTGATCCGGAAGAAAGTGGCCTACGGCCGTTGTCTGAAGTACAGCATTCAACATTGAATAGTGTAGATAAGACTGGAACACTCACTTCTCCACAACATCAACCTCCGGATTATCCAACAACTTCCTCACCAACTCAGGCGGCAAAATATGCCTATCAAGCAACCCAGCGTCCACCTTCAAATGTACCCTCGGAGCCGGAGCAGGGGAGAACGACATCGCCCTGCTCCGCTTCATCCCATGGCCCACCGGCTTCGTACTCTCCGCAGTCATCGAATCGACGAACTGCGGACTGGGAGTGTGCTTCCCGCTGGCGGTAGACTGTACTCTACGGTGTTCTCTCGCAGCAGCGGGTATGCGCGGGGGTGGCAATTCAAGCTTAATCGGCGCTGGTTCCGACATTGGCGAGTTAGAGGTAGGTGCGGGCTCTTCTACCCTCGTAGACGCAAGTTTCGGAACGAGACCTTTCCTGAGGACGTGTATAAGTTTGACCTTCTTTCCATGCGCGGGGTGGAGCAGCCCAGGCGAGCACGTAAACGAAAGGGGTACAATAGCTTTCTCTCCAGGTCGGACTTTATCTGTACCTTCGACGTATCGATCTTCCACTCTGTATTCGAACCGCCACGTTAGAGTCACTGGCTCGGAGGGGCGAGTGTTGGCGGGTAGGGTAGGGCTTAATGGGCTACGGTCCAAGATCTCGGAGCTGGAGACTGAGTACGTTCCGTTGGACTTGATGGTAAGCGTTGCTTGACGAGATATGTAGTCGACGCTGTCGTCGCCCTGGAGTGTGAGCTTTCTGAGGATGGGTGCTGGGTCGAGAGCTGCGTGGTGGTACGAAAAGGCGTAGTTCTTGATTGGGCGGAACTCTGCTGTGCCATGGGTCTGGTTAGAGTCACGATTGTCGGTGCTAGACCCTGAGTACGCAAACAGTTTGAACACGGGTTGAGACAGCCTGAAGCCTTCCTGGTCCATCCAGAGTTGTAGGCGAATGTTCTCTATCCAAGACAGAGCCTTCGGCAGAGGACTTTGAAGAGCGCTACGAAGGGCAGGGGGCTGTTCAGAGGTATCCGGAGCGACACAAGTGCGTTGACTTGATTGAGCAGAGTGCGTCGACTTTGTCGCCATAGTCCTCGCGGAACGTCCAGACCTCCCAGAGTCATTAGATTTGGTCGTCGTAGCCGACTTGGTTCGCAGACGTGGGCCTTCGCGGACCATTCTTGCGGTTTCGTCCATCATCAACAGAGGAGCTGGGCTAGAGGGCCTATTGAACGACGTGCAGACGGGAGAGTGTATAGAGAGCCTATCATCGAGAGGTGACGCAGAACGCGGGAACTCGACTCGGCTTGAGATGGTAGAGCGACTGTCCGAAGTCGGAATCGTCTGGCGATAGTTGGAGGCGTACGCTTGAGCTTCAGTTACTAGGGATGATGCAAGAGTAGGCGAGCCGGGTGCAGAAGAAGCCAGGATAATTGTAGACAAAGAGCTAGCCAGAGACGGAGAGTGGGCAGTCATGAACCGACGGCGGGTAGGAGTACCAACAGAAGGCGTATGCGAAGTCCAAGAAGACTGACTGGTTGATGGTTGGATGCGACCAGCGAGAGAGCGACCGAGGGATATCTGAGTTCCAGAAGATGCCATGTACGCTGATAAAGTGAAGTTCGACTGAGTTCCTATTCTCCTGTCGTAATAGCCTTCTTCTGGTGTTAGGTACTGTGAGCTTTGAGAGGTAGGCGTGTTGTAGCCAAATGCCATGAGTCCAGAGTCGCGGTTATGTTCCGTAGGTAGAGAGCCTTGGAATATATCAGAACTAGGAGAGACGATCATCGAGCGAGGTACACCAAACGTTGCGACGCTTTCTGCCGTAACAGTACTTGAGGAAGCAGGGAGAGGACAGGTCTGTGAGCGTCGACGGTCATCGAAGCTGTAGCTTGCGTCAAAGTCAATTCCAGGGTCCAAAATAATAGGGATTTCTCCAGAGGT
The DNA here is from genome assembly GCA_037040455.1 of Irpex sp. P115-07. NCBI lineage: Eukaryota > Fungi > Basidiomycota > Agaricomycetes > Polyporales > Irpicaceae > Irpex > Irpex sp. P115-07. Next base: position 11,637 of record JAXQGX010000454.1, read on the forward strand.
TTCCAGGCTGGAAAGGAAGACACTTCCCAGCGAGACGGAAGGGCTCCCCAGAGATATATCGTCCAGAGCTTGGAGAGCTTCCCAGTTCTGTGGCCGACGCCGAGAAGGGCTTGTCGCAGGCCGCCTGTGCTCGTTAACAGTAGATCCCATCACGCTCTATCTTGCGTTATCTCCACGACGTTCGGTGTTATGGTCAAGGTGGACAGGCTACCTTTGTTGACGGAAAGAAACAACAGGGCGAGTGGCCCAGAGTTCCGAGACGGAACAGACGCACGTGGCAAGCGTCGGTAGTCCCACGCTACCGCGTTCTGTCACAGCGCGTCAGATACGTCACAAGCCGGACGACACGGCATCCGACTCACGACCGTGACAGACCATCGGGATCCTGACGTCCGACCATCTCCTCTGCAGCTTCAAAACAACTCTACCGGATGCCACGTATATAACCCTACAACTTCAAAACTTGCATCTCCCAACTCTCTCGTAAACTGCCATCATGGCGACCCCTTTACCAGGCACCCAGACTATTCGCTTCCGCCGTCCGACAAACCAGGCGAACGCAGAAGGAGGTGCATCGTCGACGCCGTCGAGTGTTATTACTAGGAAGAATAGACATGCGGGTATTTTGCAGGACCAGCTGAGGAGGTCCCAGAGGGCTCCTTGGTGTCCGAGCTTTTCGCTCGCGTTTAGGATATTTGTGCTCATTCGGGTGACGGGTGCGATGTATGTCGGGCTGAACGACTGTGACGAAGGTGAGTGTCTCGTATTCAAGTGCGTAATTTGGAAAGATATAGTGCTGAAGAGAATTGTGGCAGTTTTTAACTTCTGGGAGCCTTTGCATTACCTGCACCGAGGACATGCGTTCCAGACGTGGGAGACTTCACCCGAATTCTCCATTCGGAGCTGGGCGTATATTCTTCTGCATCTTTGGCCAGGTAAATTGGCAAACTTCATGTTTGGACCTGAAAAGGTGAGTGAAGACGCGGTCGTACTCATGCTGAATTACGAACTCATGGATCACTTGTTATACCCAGCGTCCGGCGTTCTTCGCAATACGTATCTTCCTGGCGTTCATATCCGCCACGAGCGAGGCATTCTTCTACCGGACAGTGGTGGACAAGATTAACTACCGCGCCGGCCGTTACCTGCTCTTCATGATGCTTTTCAACGCAGGAATGTGGAACGCATCAGTAGGTGAGTACTTCATTCCCTTCTCCTACCGCACCTTATACTAAACTCGCATACCTCAGCTTTCCTCCCGTCGTCCTTTGCAATGTACCTCAACGCCATCGGATTCGCCTACTTCATCGAACCGACAACGTCTACAAACTTCCGTCGTACGTTACTTGCGACGTTGGCGTTTGCGACTGGTGCACTTGTTGGCTGGCCGTTCTCGATCGCGGTGGCGCTTCCGTTTGTCTTTGAGGAGCTGTTCTTGTTCGGGAAGGATACTGTGTCTCCTAAGACCGTGTTCTCGTGGAGACTCAAACGTTTTTCGCGTCTCGTTCAGTGTGGTCTCGTCGCTGCGTTGTTGCTCGTAAGTGGATGAGCTACACTTCACACGCTCAGAAATTCATGTTCTTTCGCACAGCTTCCCGTTGTGGCCATCGACACCCTCTTCTACGGCAAGCTGACCATAGTCCCCTGGAACATCGTCAAATACAACGTATTCTCAAGCCACGGTCCCAACCTCTACGGCACAGAGCCTCTCTCATACTACATCAACAACCTCGTACTCAACATGAACGTCATCATCCCTCTCGCATTCTTCTCACTCCCGGCGCTCTTGATCACTCATCGTATCGACCGCAGGCGACTTGGAGACCGCGCAGGGCCAGAAAGAAGCTCACCGTATACGTTGTTGGCTGTGAGACTGGCGCCGATGTATGTGTGGTTCGCTATTTTCTTTGCGCAGCCGCATAAGGAGGAGAGGTTTATGTTCCCCGTATACCCTCTCATCTGCTTCAACGCCGCGGTGTGTCTTTATCTTGTACGGGGCTGGATGGAGGTGGCGTTTGTTACGCTCACCAAGTCGCCTTATCGGGTATGTACCATTTCCCTGAGAGTAAATCGAATACCATTGATATTCATGTTGTTCTTTACAGGCCGCCCAATCAGTCATTTTCAGCAGATTTACGCTCTCCGTTGTTACCGCGACCTCAGTCATCTCCATCTCGCGCGGCATCGCCCTTTACAAGTACTACCACGCCCCCATGGCGCTCACCAACTACTTCGAGGCGTACGAAATCCCGCGTATACTCAACTCAACAGGTTACGTTAATCTCCCGCCTCCCCTCCCCGCCGGCCAGCTCCCTACTTCGGATGCGGATAACTCGGAGATCAGGCTCGACNGTGAGCGTCGAGTGGGTGAAGAGCGAGTTCGATGGGATGTTGCCTGGCCATTTCAAGAGGACGCCAAGAGAGGGTGGGTTGGCGAGCAGGATACATGGGACGAGGGTCGTACCTTACGGCCTAAACGACCTGAACAAGGAGGAACCGAGTTTCTATGTGAGTCTTCCCTCTCTCTTTACCTTTTGCCCTTTTAAGCGGGCTACGGCTCCGTTGTGGGGGGCTGTTCCCTTGTATTGCTGTTACGAGACGGGTTCTGACGGATTTTCGCTTCTTTGCGTGCAGGTGGACGTCAACACATGCGACTATCTCGTCGACTCGGACTTCCCGTCGCACCCCACGAGCACGCCAATCGAGCCACGTTACGCGGTGGACGAGGCGTGGGACCGGGTCAAGTGCGAGCCGTTCCTCGATGCGAGACATTCGTCGCTGTTGACGAGGACGGTGTGGATGCCTGGTGAGCGCTGGAGGAGTCTGAACGAGTTTGGCGATTACTGTTTGTTGAAGAACAAGAGGAATATGGAGAGGAAGGAGAGGGTCCTCGCTGTGAAGGCGTAAAAAATTAATTTATTGGCTTCGTTTCCTCTAATGGCTTCAGCGACTTAGGGTCGAGTGAATGTGGCGTGTACCCTATAGGTTCTCCGATTATTACGGTAAAGAGAGAGGATAGCAAACAGTGAGCAACAATGATGCAAGCGACTGACGGTTGCAGCTGTGGTACTTGCTCGATTCAGCAGGAATCACTAGCGTGGGAGTGATCGCATGCTCACCGTTCGCTGTGGCGGGGTTCTATTACAGAAAAGGTGAGTGTTGCGCCTTTCACTTATTGGCACGAGTCCCGCCTAACGACGCGTCCAGCAGTGAATGCATTGAATACGCCCTCCTCCATGCGGTCGTGGCCACGTTCCCGCCTCGTTACTCGACGCTGGGGCGACGTTGCATTGAGAGCAGATCCCGGATCACGTGGTGGGAAACAATGGGCATCAGTCGGTGGACGTCGAGTTTTCTTGCAGCGAAGCACAGAAGACTCGCCCATCTTCCGATTAGCGTTCCACGGAAGCACGTGAGCTCGTCACCCTCTGCCAAATCGAGGCATATTCAGCCCATAAGAGGAAAGCGACCTCCTGCTTTGGCCTGTGGGGAGTGTTCGGCGGGCCATATAAATCCAACGGCTGTCCCGCTCTGCACATGGTCGAGGCATCTCCTCCACTCCGTCACATCGACACCTCTTTTTCTTCGCGTCGCTTCCTACCCCCCTCTGCACCCAACCACCACCACCTCCCTTCCCCGACACCGACACCGACACCAGCGACGACGACGGCAGCGGCGACCGACGCGACTTTCTGACTGCGACTTGCACCTGCGACGCGTACACCCGGTAAAATATCTGCTCAACATGGCGGACACACTCGCGACGACCGCCTACCTCATCTTCGTGTAAG
>JAXQGX010000455.1:0-14756 GCA_037040455.1 Irpex sp. P115-07
GAAGCGTCCTGACAACCGCACAGCAGCTTCAGTGCCGCCGATATCACAGTCAGTCTTACTGATCTCTTACCGCGTTCCGTGGCTCACAACGCCCCTTCAGAGAGATCGTTGTCGGTCTCAACAGTGAAGCGTCGTTTGGCGATAAATATGCCTTCAAATGTGCCGTGGCTGATGCCAAGGGACCGCGACGATTCATGGAGGACGCCCACTCCGTTATAGTGCCATTTGCTGGTGTGCATGGCCAGGGATTTTTCGCTATCTTTGATGGACATGCGGGAAAGCAGGCTGCCGAATGGTGCGGGCAAAACTTCTCATTGGTACGATGCCTCTCCGACTCGATGAAACTGTGGAGTTGACGCCGCATCTAGCACTTTTTGGAAACCCTGCGTAAAGCACCATCCGAGAGCATTCCAGATGCTCTCAACGATACCTTCCATGAAGTCGACCGTAACCTAACTTCGTTGTCGGAACAGTCAGAAGGCAAGATGCATTCCGGATGCACCGCGGTGACAGCTTTCCTTCGACTCGAAGACGCAGATGGTCGTCAAAGCTTCCTACCACCAGGGTACGACGTCCTTGAATCCTCACAGGATCTGATTGGGGGAGATGACGCGACGGAGGGAAGTGGAGGGGAGAGTCCAGAGCGGACGAAATCGAATACGTCGGATTCAGGCAAGCAATCCAAGACAAGTAAGCTCAAGAACGCGCTTCGCAGCATCGGCACGTCAACTCACGCTCGACGAACCTCTCAAGGCACAAATTCATCGAGTGCCAGTCCAAAAGACCACAAGAACGAGCATATATTTACCCCGCCACCCGAGCTGAACGTTCGTCGCGTGTTGTACTGCGCCAACGCTGGAGACGCGCGTGGAGTGTTGTGCAGAGCTGGAAAGGCAGTCAGGTTGACGTACGATCATAAAGGCACTGATAAGCAGGAGGCGAAGCGGATCATGGATGCGGGAGGTTTCGTCATGAGTGGTCGGGTGAATGGCGTACTGGCCGTTACGCGTGCTCTTGGAGACTCCTCGATGAAGGAATTCGTGGTCGGTGCTCCGTACACCACGGAAACGGACCTCACGGAAGAGGACGAGTTCATGATTCTTGCTTGCGACGGGGTGAGTGGGTCCTTTGTCATCTGGAAATCACCTGCTGATGGGCTGCTGGTGCCGTGTATAGCTCTGGGACGTTGTTGACGATCAAGGTGCAGTAGACATCGTTCGCACGATAGCAGACCCAAAGAAGGCAGCCGATGAACTGCTGGAGCACGCTTACCGGAACTACTCGACCGACAACGTGACCGTCGTGGTCGTTCGCTTCCGTAACCCGGTCATCTCGTCGAAATAGCATGACATGTGCGGGTTCTCGAATCGATCACGCGACAATCTTCATGAATGAATGAAGACCTCTCCCCTAGATCGATCTCATATTCGCCATGTCCGGCACTGAGGGTGAACTCCCTACATATACGTGGTCATCTGCTCTTCATCCAGCCACAATTGCTCCGCGAGCGTCATCCGTTTTCCAGGCTTCTTTCACGGTGTTGTTCACTTTCCTGTGGGCCTTAGCGTCATCTACCTTTCATTTCACATTATTGCAAGCTTCGTCGACAATAGCCACTTTTCTGCATCCCCAAGGTTCGGATCACTCTCTTCCTTCCCCACTCAACGGTTTTGTCCTTGTTCAACGGCATCCTTTATATGTAGTTTCTAGCTCTCCCACATACATGGAAATCGCACGCATAGCACCATAACAGCAATGTAATTATAGCTATTGCAGCATATAGTCTCTTGAAGCTACGCGGATCTTTCATTGTAAACGAGCTAGAGATGTCGTTCAGAAACTACCCTTCAAATCGAAGTCCGAGTCGAATACCAGCTATGAGGCCGGCTAGCTTATGTAAGTGGCTCACTATGGTATTTAGAGACTTTGTGGCGCGGGAACTACATTCGGTACCTTCTCGGCACACATACCGGCATAGCATAAGGCCCAGCTTACTTACTGGCCGGAGTCTACCAGTGCACTTGCAGGAGTGAACAGTTTCTTCGTCTATCCGTTTTAGTACACTTGCAGTTTGTGGATCCAAGTTGCGTGTTTCTCGCATACCTACCCAGGGTGGCGCTTCGGGCGGGTCGGTACCGCTCTGTCATGTTAACAAGCCTGCTGCCTGACTCCACCAGTGAATGACAAAGCCAACGGCCTTGGCTTTTCCAGGTTGCTACCAACTCCGACGTGTCGTTTGGTGAGCTACGACATTCTTGCATGTTGTTTGCGACGTACTTACGGTCATTGTGTCTCCTTACCACCTCTAGCCAGTCTCGACTGCTCATGTCTCAACCTGTGATGCGCGTTACTCGTTCTGCAACACGCGCGTCGGCCACTGGTCCTTCACAGGTGCAAGAAGCAGAGCGTTCTGAAGCACAAGTAGAAGTTCAAGTCAATGGAACGCGTGGGCGCAAGCGAAAGGCCGTGACAGAAACCACGGAGAAGGCTACCACTGTCAAAGCAGCGAAGAAGGCGCGTTCTACAGTGAAGAAGGCGACGAAGGAGGATGTGACACCATCCGAAGCTCTGGCGCCAACGACTGCGCTACCTCTCACAGCAAGCGAGCCAGAAGCACTGGTCCCTGCTGTGCTCATATTCTCGTTTGAGGAAGCTAAGAAGCACTTGATCAAAGCAGACAGCCGATTCGAGGATATCTTTGACCGCATGCACTGCAAGCCGTTCGAGCACCTCGAACAGGTGGATCCATTCCGGTATGGCGGGTTTATAGTGTTGACAGCTGCCGTTTCTCACATCATATTACAGTACATTGACCCATTCGATACTGTACGTGCCAGGAGTCGTTTGGTTCAATTATGCGCGTGAATTAACAGCCTTTGTTACAGTGGACAGCAGATTTCGTGGCTCGCAGCGCGCTCAATTACTCACAGATTTGTTCGACTCTTTGATCCCTCGTTGCCTGAGAAACCTGTGGATCATAACAAGTTTGTCCTTTATAATTCAGCTTGAGAGCTGCGTGCTAATTACGTGGGGAAGGACTACCGATTTCTTCCCTACGGCACATCAGGTCGCCACAATGGACATACCCACATTGCGAACTGCTGGTCTCAGCCAGAGGAAGGCAGAATATGGTCAGATAAATAGTCTCTCTCAACTTGCATAGCTGATGTATATGTAGTCCTCGACCTCGCCTCAAGGTTTGCTGACGGTCGACTATCAACGCAGAAAGTCCTTGCAGCAAACGATGAGGAGCTATATGACATGCTTATCGAGGTCCGCGGTATAGGAAGGGTACGTGGTTATGCTCTACACCCCATGAGTATAATATCAACGCTATCGTGCTTGAGTAACAGTGGACAGGCAAGTCCTTCCCATTGCTCGGACCGAAAACAAACCGCTAACTTCGAGCAAAATTAGTTGATATGTTTGCTATGTTCTCTCTCAGACGGCCCGATATTCTTCCAGTTGGTCAGCTCCTTGTCCACTTCGTTTTATGTGACGCTCCGAGTCATCATCCTCATTTTTCTTATCATATAGGCGACCTTGGTGTACAACGCGGCCTTCTTCGATGGTTCTTAGCACGCCATTCCTCCTCCTACAGCGTGACGTTGTCTCCTCTGAAACAGTTGAAGCAAACCGCAACTGAGGATGACGTCGACGGTGCACCGAAGGAAGATGATTCTGATATGCTACCAGTACTCAACCAGACCAGCAAAGTCGCTAAGCAAAACGAAGAACCCGATAATGTTGGCGTGTCCTCTATTCCACCCATACCAGCCTTGCCGTCAACACCCGCCCCTAAAGGCAAGAAAGGAAAAGGAAAAGCCGCTGCAAAGAACAAGAATGACGACTCAGATACCGAAGAGGATACCGGCGTGCTCCCGACTCCATTCACGCCGTCTATACTGAAGACTCTGAACAAGGCGTCTTCTTCGAGTGATATTCCTCCACTGCCCGTGGGACTGAGCGTTGCTGAGCTTAAGAGAAGACTGGACACTAAGAAGAAGATTAAGTAAGTCCCTCCCAAGACTCTGCCAGTTGAGTGAGTTCATCGAACGCCTACGCAGAGGCGCCTTCCTCACTCCGAAAGAAATGGAGGAGCTGACTGAGCCATGGCGTCCCTATCGCAGCCTTGGTAAGTGTACTTCGGTCGGTCTGCGTGTTGAATGAAACCGAGGTCTGAACAACCACCAGGTGTTTATTATATGTGGGCGCTGGCAGAAGAGCCTAAGTAGCGCCTCAAGGCCTCATGCATATGTGTGTCTCTATGGTTCTGGTTAGTTCACCAGCACCGTAATGTCTGCATAATATTTCTCTCGCTTTTGTTCCATTCTATCTACCTACATTTACTGCACATAATCGAGATTGTTATCCTCGCCAATATATCCAAGAGCGCTTCCAGCCAATGTTTTGAGATCATATTCGCCATATTCGTCATTTCACGCCTCACTCGCCTCACCTGCCAGTGCTATACCGTGACAGCTCACCTCGCCGGAAACAGCTCGCGAATTTTTCTCTCAACTTCCTCGACGACGAGTTTCCCTCCACGATGGATTTTACAGGCAATCCGTGTTGTCTGTGTGTTCAGCGTGTGGGGAATTTCGACGTCCCTGCGATAACGTACACGCGATTGCGCAGACCTGCTGACTGAGCCGATAGCTGGCGCTATCGTCGAAACCGCTCTCACACACGCTCAAGGTCGGCGTGTCCGGTATCCCTGGCGGCTGGTTCTCGCAGTGAACAACGACGCAACTCGGGAGAGATGGACTCATCACAAGACCAGAAGGCATTGCCTCTATATACAAACGGAACGACCGCCGATAGTCAGGGGAATGTCGAAAGACGCCGTCGGTTTGGGTCGCGTGCATGGAAGGTACTCGCCTTAGTAGCTGTTTGGGCGACCGTCAACTTTGTGTATACCTCTCGGAGTACTTGGGCAACTGAAGAAACCAGCCGGCGACACACATGCGGGAGTCTTTCATGCGAACGGAACGAGGCATGGCTTATCCGAGCGAAACACGGTGCAGTGGCCAGCGAGAACGGACAGTGCTCTGAGATTGGCGTGGAGACGTTGAAGAAGGGTGGAAATGCAGTGGACGCAGCAATTAGTACGACGTTATGCATTGGGGTGGCGAACATGTTCTCGTGAGTTTCCTATCATTCAGGGAGTTGTCCGTGATTGAAGTTGGCTCCCCTCGTAGTGCTGGCATTGGAGGCGGCGGATTCGTGACCGTACGTATACCCGCACCCGACAGAAATGGCACTTCGGAGGCGTACACTATCGACTTCCGAGAAACGGCTCCAGCAGCTGCGAAGGACACAATGTATGTCGGACGAGCGAACGATGCGCGTCTTGGCGGACTCTCAGTTGGTGTACCCGGCGAACTGCGTGGTTTGGAGGAATTGCATCGCAGATGGGGGACAAAACCTTGGAAAGAGCTCGTCATGCCCAGCGTGGAACTCGCGAAAGGTTGGAGGGTATCGAAGGAGCTTGAGAGGCGGATTGAGATGTTTAGTCTCATGGTGCATAACTCGCCGGACTGGAAGGAAATATTCGCCCCGAAAGGTTGTCTCTTGCGTGAAGGTCAACTCATTCGCAGGACAGCGCTTTCTCGCACCCTGGCCACAATTGCGGAGGAAGGTCCTGACGCGTTCTACTCCGTGAGTAGCCCAGTCCTCGTGCGCATATACGCGGTTTATCTCAATATCCGTGTATAGGGACCGATTGCGGAGGCTCTGGTTGCAAAGACCCAGGCCACAGGCGGTATAATGACTCTCCAGGACCTTGCGGACTATGAAGTCAAAGTACGGCCGGCACTCGAAGGGTCCTACCGAGGGAGGAAGGTCTACACCACCCACGCTCCGACTTCCGGCCCTGTACTCCTGCACATGTTGAACCTGCTCGAACAGTACGAGGACTTTGTCAAGGAAGGCCGGACAAGTTTGAATATGCATCGCGTTATCGAAATCATGAAATGTATGAGATATTTTCCTGCTCCAGAGAAAGTAGACTGATCCCAGAGAACGTATAGATGGCTTTGCTGCTAGGTAAGGTTGTTCGCGCACCCAAGATGTGACCTTTAGCTAACGTTATCTCAGGACTAAGATCAGCGACCCGGCCTTCGTTGGACAGGACAGCGCTCGGATATTGGAGATCCCAACTAAAGAATATGCCAGGCGTATATTCCCTAATATCACAGACGTGAGTACCACTTGTAGAGTTGTATCTTCCCACACAGCTCACATCATACATCACTAGGACCGCACACATGAGCCCGCATACTACCAACCTGTCTACGATGTCCCTACTGACCATGGAACGGTGAGTCCTTTCATTTGTTGCATATGGGTAGTCAGCTAAATCGGAATACAGAGTCACGTCTCCGTCATTGACAAGGACGAGATGGCCGTCTCCATAACCTCTACGGTGAACTTTGTATTTGGGTCAGGAGTACTTGACCCTGTGACGGGAGTGATACTGAACGACGAGGTGCGTGTAGTACATTACAGATTTCTGTTGCTAGACCACTCAACCGACGCAAATCAGATGGACGACTTCTCTATCCCAGGTGTACCAAACGGTTTTGGACTATGGCCATCTCCTTGTACGTCCAACTATCTTGACGTTTATTCCCAATTGTACGTTCGCTCATCGTACCACCCACTCACTCACATATAGACAACTACCCTCAACCACACAAACGCCCTCTCTCCTCCATAACTCCCACCATCATCGAACACCCCTCCGGTTCCCTCGCACTCACCATCGGCGCATCCGGCGGCTCCAGGATCTTCCCTGCGGTTTTCCAGACCCTCGTCAACCTCGACTGGGGACTGGACGCAAGCGAGGCGGTGGAGTATGGACGTATACATGACCAGCTGTACCCTCAGCTCACGGAAGTCGATAACGTGTTCCCGCATGAGATTATCGAGGATTTGAAGGGGAAGGGACACAATATGACTGGTATGTTGGAGTTTGCTTTTTGGTGGATAGTACAGTGGCTGACGTGCATGCGCGGATGTGTAGTGGCTGATATAGGTCGGGTGGCAGCGGTCGTGCAGGTCATTACAAAGGAAGGAAATACAATTTATGGTGCGTTCCCATCAAACTCGTAGGACATCTGTACTGATCGATATGATAGCTGCGAGTGACTCGAGGAAGCGAGGCAAGGCAGCAGGATACTAGCCGGGATGATATAGCGCTGCGTGAGACTTTGGAAGTAACATTTATATGATAAAATAATATATAAGTACACTTGGAGATTATAGTACTGATACAGTTACAGTTGGCTGAATACGTCCGTGTATGTTGACCCGAGTACGATGCGAAAGCGTGCAAGAAAAACAATAGAAAAGCAAACCACGTCAAATCGTGAACACCAACGGCACGCGTTATCATCTTTTGGACGCAGTGTCCACGACTAGTAACGCAAGTGAGGTTACCACTGCCATCAATGGTGAGAACAGATACTGCATGACAAGGTAAAGGTAAGTTCTCAAGCGCATATAATGAGCGGGAAAACTGACAGAAATGGTCAGGTATCCAGCGATCGGTCCTTGGTCGACGTCGACGAGCTCCGAGACGTTCGCAAGGACCATAGCCGACGGTCCAGACGGAATTAATACTAAAAGGAACCTGTAAAGGATATTATTTAGTGATGGGCCAGAAAGAACGGCAAAAGGTGCGCGACGTACCATACAAGCTTGTCGTCAACGTACCAGCCCCTCCCGGCGGTTGCCCACACGAAGAGCAGACTAACACCGGGCATAAGTAGGAAGCGGACGAGCATTGAGAATGTCGTCGCTTTGAAAGATGGCTTTACACCAGGCAGGAGGGCAAGCTGTGTGCCGACTACGAACATCTGAAGAGCGACGCTGTACGGTGTTTATTCTTCATCAGCAACAAGTCAAGTAAGGCGGTGAAGGCAGCCTACTAGAGTTCGCCTAGGTTTTCGACAGCCTGGGTTAAAGAACTGTATACTGCGCTTTCCTCCGTGAAGAATAACTTGTGCAGAGGCGGGGTGATCTACGCAAATGTCAGGAATCTGAGTGCATATAACGACAAGCGAACTCTTACTCCAAGAAGAAGTGCTATGACAGCACCTATCAGCGGTGCACTCATCCAGTCAAGAGTTGCCTTGACAGGTTTCTCAAGCACACCGATGCTATGAGGCCAATGGATGTCCGGCTGGTCCTCGATAGCCGCCAAAGCCGCCGGGAAGTCTCCCTCCTCCTCGCCCTGTCCTCTACCTCCATAAGAAATGCCATCGTAATTCTGCAGTAGACCAACTCGTTCTCTATCCTGGACGACAGGGTTCAGTCTGCCCGCAGATTTGCGAACAGCGGGAGTGAGAGACGCTGGCCCCTGCTCCTCGTCCTGATGCTTGCCGTCATCTAATTTTAGAACAGCGGGGGCGATTTGAAATGTGATGCTCTGTTGTATGACGACGTTCAGGAGGATGTACGACTTTGCTNCTGCAGCAGGAGCAGAGGTAGAGCGCTGCTGTTCGGTCTCCCGGATGCGACGATGACCCAGTATGGCGTCCTGAACACTTTCTGCCCAAGCCATCCGACGAGATGTGCGAGGACCGTGCTCACTACTCCCCATACGGGTATGATCCATAGTTTCGAGATATTGCTCGCGGTGAGCTCTGGTCCCATTTGCTCGACGATGAGGCACGGTAGGAAGAGGTTTGAGCACAGTTTGGAGATGCGCCGTACGGATTGGTGGTCTAGTATGCCTATGCGACCGACGTACCAGCCTGCGAAGAGGGTGAGTAGGACAGATATGGAGCCCTCGAACGCCCCGAGGAACGCGGGACCCAGCGAAGAACCTGCGTCCGCCATCGTGCTTGGTGGCGAGGAGGATGTGATGAACGTTGAGTAGAAAGCAAAGGGGTCGTGCGACCGACTCGATGTATATTAATGAGACTTTCGTGTGCCTGAGGAGAAGGCGGTTAGTGACGCGTGGTGACAACCTGGGATGGAGTCGTCACTTCTGCAAATGTGACAGCCGTTCCAAGGTGACTTCATCCATCCCTCATTAGGAGTAACGCGTGACGTCATTGAACGTGACCGTGTTCGATACCATGTAAGCAGTGTTGTGTAAGACTGTAAGTCAGTGAAAGTAAAAGTACGAGTGCGAATTATGCTATCGTGTCGAAAAGTCCCTGATTGTCTCTGCACACAAGCACACTAGTACTAGCATATATCTTCATAATCTTCGCCAACACCAAGATATCTTCGGATTTCGTCCGGGTCCACTCCAGTTGATCGAGTAAAATGAGACAGCATCACGGCGTAGTTATCTGACAAGCAATCTCAGAGTCAACCAATGTCTTTAGATGACCAAACTTACCAGTCCACCGTACGGCAGCCTCCTTGGCCAGAATCAAAGCCCTCTTCTTTTCTTCCACTTTAACCGGGTCGCAGGCGCCGTACTTCGCAAGTTCAGCATTCAGTGCGTCGAGTTCCTTCTTCAACGATCCGAGCTTTTCTAGCCCTATCGCTCGCTCCTCCTGTATCATACCACGCAATTGATACGAATGAAGGACATGTTATGTGGATATAGCACTTACAGTTTCCGGACGTGCTGCTTGTTCAGTCTTGATGGCCGCGCGCACCTCCGCGAGCTGGGCTTGCTGAGCCTCCTTGGTTTTCTTGACCGTATCAAGTCTGGTTTGCATCTACATAGGGATGCATAGCCTCGTTCAGCCATTGGACGACTATATATGTGGTCTCTAGGAGCGCCTGTCAGATTACCATTGCACCTCGCTGTGATGGGAAGCTCCAGAAGACTGCATATATGCGCATATATTAGCGTGAAATGATCGGTGGCCATCTGGATGTAGCCAACACACAGTTTGAAGAGCCTATTTTGTCCGCTTGGACAAGGCCATCATCGACCAATGACTGGAGGACTTCTTTGACAGTCTGCGAGACTACGTAAAGATGCAATGTCTGTATATCAGGGCTCACCACTTAGAGTGTGCATGATACTCTGTGACGTACCGATTCCTTTCATCTTTGGTCCAAGCTTCTCTAGTTCTTTGAGCTAGGATGTGTCGAGTCAGTGCGTACTGCCACAGCTATGAGTTTTGCTTCATAGTACCTGATAGAAATCTTTCTATGGAGTCGTGATATCATGATCTCAGTTCCGGACAGACGTCGTCAAACACAGTACGTACTGTTTCATGGAAGATCTCTAGCAGACGAACGCGTTTTTCTTCTGCGGATAATCCTCTTGGTGCCTGAAAAAAGCATTTTTTGAGTACTGGTCGATTACAGAGACACAGGATACACACCATGTTCTTCTTAATTGATTAATGTGCTTGTGCAATGAAGAGGACTGAAGAGAAGCAGATGAAGCGGCCTCCGGGACCAAATGAATTCGGAGCGCACATGCTTGATCCGTCAAGGCGTCATTGATGCATTGATGGACCAGAGTCCGAACTCCGAAAGTCGAAATTTCTCCGCCCCCTCAGGCTCCTCCTCACCGAGTTCCAGTCTTTTCGACCTTATCCACACACAGTGAGTAGCCTCCCACACATAGACATGTCACTCACAGAATGTCCTGTAGAAATCCTGCAATACATCGCCGAGTTCGTCGTCCATGATACACGCCGTCTTTGGGGCTTGGCTGGGTCCTGTCGATACGCTTACTCGGTCCTTCGACTTTATCTTTATCGGCACATAACATGCGAGAGCGACAAGGCTGGCGCGCTATGCAGCAGGACTCTGGCGGAGTCGAAGGAACTGGCTGAGCTCGTCCTGTCATTCGCTGTGTATGGACCTGACCGCTTGCACGGAGAAGAGAGCCGGGAGTTCGTGCGCGACTTGGCGAAGGCGTTGAGGAACATGCCGAACCTCGTATCCCTCAACTGCGACATCAGCTATTGCAGCCTTCAAGTCTGTGTCGTCCTGTCCAACGGTCACTTCACCAATCTCGAGCGTCTGGCCTTCCGTGTCACAGACCGTTCCGTTCCTATGTCGCGATCCGTTCACCAGTTACAGGACCTGCAACCTCGTCTTCCCAAGCTCAAGCAGCTGCTTATTAGGGATAACACTCAACCCTCGCATGCACAACATTTCATTGAAAACTTCATAGGCTACCGTCAACCCGCCATCGACGATTTGATGTTGAGTTGTTGGTACGACAGCGGAAACAAATACCTTCACACTAAAACTAAGGCTCAGGCTCAAGCTCCTAGTCCGTACGACGCCCTCCAATCCTCCCAATGGTCCTCGTTGACTACCTTGACTATCCGGAGAGACTCGTTCAATCTAGCGTCGATGTCCCTCTTGCCTACTGTGCGCAAACTTATACTCCTTCGTGATCTCCGGCCAATGCCTCCATTACCCGCCCATATTCTTCCCAACTTAGAGCACATCTCCTGTGCGACGTTCAACCTCGGCGCGTTTCTTCCTAATGGCGATCGACAGAACGGCCGTCCAATTAGTAATGTCACATTGGACGGAATATCCGCGACTGGTGCCTACCACGGACCTCGAAACCAGCCTACACGAAGTTCGTTGAGGAGTGCGCTATCTCAGCTTGCATTCTCTGCGAAACCGATCGAGTTCTTGGCATTTCCGATCAGGATGCTGTATGCCGAATACTTTGGGGACGTAGCGCCGCATCTGCTCGAGGCAACCACCGTCATTGTACATATCGTCATAAGAGCTGATGTGCAAACCGGCGAGGTACGTCTATCCTGGGTTGTGGGCACTCATGGAGACGAATATTGATTGATCTTCTGTGGTTTGTAGAGACGACAACCAACGAGGGGAAAACCGATGCGCGAGCTGGGCCAGCGGATCGTACAGCAGCTACCCCGCATACGTACCCTCCTGATGCCCAATGCGACTATCCCATGCAAGAACGACCCGCCTGTAGCATCCGAAGAGGAGAAATTAGCCAGACACAAGGAGATATTGGAGGAATGGTCAATTTATCGTCCGATGCTGGAACGCGTGGCTTTGGGTCGGGACTACCTATGGGAAAAGAGGGAAGAGGGCTGGAGGAGGGTTGAAGCTGTGTATGAGCGGGATGACCATGAGTTGAGATATTTTGACTATTGATGAGAGGAAGCGTACAGACGTTGGGCAGTAGGTGACGTATGTTGTAAATTACCAGTAGAAGATATTGACTTCCTCTATCCAATTGCAACGACGTCGAGCAGGCAGGCTCCACAGTAGTCATGTAGGCTTTAGTAACATAGTGTCTCTTTGAGAACTTGCGATATTCTGCTCTTTCCTTCACCTCCCAGCGGTCAAGTTACTGAAAGACATGGAGAAGCGCCCTAGACTCGTTTGGTTTCGAGTAGCGCCGAGATCTTATGGATCTCTTGATAGGCGCCTTCATCAGCCAATCCTCGCCAAATAACCGATCAAAGCTGGTCAATAACCCATCAAAGCTGGTTCATAACTCGATCACAACTCTACCACAACTCTGCTACAGCTTTCCACAGGTGATGCACAGGTTGGCATAGGCTGGCACACGATGGCGCAGACCGCTCTCGCAAATAATCGCAAATAAACATGAAAAATCCATAAAGGTCGTCCAGGACTGCAAGTCCGATGCCCTCCGTCCTTCTTCACGGTTCTCAATCGACCTTGCCCTCCGAGTGGTCGCTGTCGCAATGACAGAGCAAGCAGAGGACGTCAGCATGGGCAGCGCGTACTACAAAAGAGCTTCTGAGCTGCACGACTGGGCCAAGCTGATCTCTGCAGAGATGACGGACGATGTAGAGAAGGCCGACGCGAGGCGCGTCTTGCGGATGCACATCGTAAGCTTCTCATCCTGTCCTCGATGGCCTTGAATGATACTGACCATGTGCATCATAACATTTTATGTGCCGTAGAATGAGCTGCTTGAAGATGTCACGCGGACGCACACACACGAATGGGCATCCCTGTTGGAGACGGAATACCTGTCAGATGCTCTGCAGGAATGTGCCACCGTTGCCCACGATTTTGTTGGCACCGTGTATGCAAATGCGAGCACGAGCGAGGGGTTAGATAAGACGGCTGTGGACCCAATAATACAGGTACGTGTCTGAAGCTCAATGCAACCGATTCCTGCGCTTTGTCTGACGCGACCTTGTGACACTGCAGAACGGAAACGAGGTAGCCAGCGCCAGCACTTCGCGCGGTATACGGCGCACCCACGACTCTCTCGAAGATGCTGTAGAGGGTGGCAAGGCCAAAGGCACACATTCTTCCGTGAAGAAATTTCGTGTAGCCGTCGCCGTAGATAGCGTGCCTTCCGCGAGCCAGTCAGACCCCGTGCAGGAGGTGCCTATCGACGGCAAGCAGAAGAAAGCGAGTAGGAGGTCGAGGCGTCCCAAAGGCAAGGGTAAGCAGAGAGCGCAGTCTGGCGATGAATACGACTCGGGCGACTCCGAAGCTTCTGTACCACTGTCCATCGTAAAGGCTTCCCAGGCGATTAATACTGTCGACCGCCCGCACGTATATGTCGAAGACAAATCAAGGGTTGAACAAGTCGTCGCAGACCGAGAGGTTACCTCTTCAAGGCCTTTGGGCGATCATCGTGCCGTTCAGGAGCAGAGGGGCACTCCCCACACTATTCCTCTCCCACCCGTACAGGCCACTCTGCAGGATCAAATCGCCCACGGCCAGCGCGTCGTCTCACAAGCCTTGGTCCTCGCCAGCCAGGAGGCAATGTCCCGTGATGCCGTGAGCAAGGCTGTTATCGCCTTGGTCTCCGACAACCACGCTCTACGGACCAAGAACCAAGCGTTGCTAAAGCGGGTGAAAACTGTGGAAGATGCCGTTATCCTCGTGGCCGCCGAATGCGACAGAGTTCTCGCAGCTCAGAACGGCTATCTCGAGGCGCTTCTTACGGACTATCTCGTTCCTACTGCGAAGGCGATCAACATCGAGCGACCGAATCTCTCGACTGTAGTAAAGAGTATATCAAGCTCCGGGCCTTATGGAAGTGACACGAGCGACAGTAATCTGGCAGAGAGCGTTCTTGTGGACCACTCAACTCTTCGAGACCTGTAGTGCGGACGATGGCGGGGAGGAGACAACGGCCGACAGAGGCGACGGACTGTTATGGCTCCATTTGCTTGTGCAAGCAGTTATATACGATGATAATAAGATCGTGTCCTGCTAGTTCCGACCAAGTGCGACGCGGTAGCTTACTTATGAACTCGTTATACACTAATCGTCACAGCGCGTGCAACGGTGAGCAGTATATATGCATCTACGTGAAGGTAGCTTTGAGGCTGACCAACGCTTCCAATGGTCAACGGGTTGTGTTTTAGCAATGTATTCTTGTCTATCAACGCTCGCTGATATGTGTCCCTTAGGCTTACTGATCGAAGGTCCGACTTAACCCGGCGAGTACTTCAAAGACGGCAAGAATACAAACTAAGGCAGGCACACAAGGGCATGGACAGGGCCTGCCTTCTACGTCATTGGTAGCTGGTGGTGCCTACAAGTGTATGTGCTGTCTTCACCATAACATAACAACCTCGTACGCTGACCCAGGTTTTACTAGTAGCAGTCAAGGTCAAATATTCTATGATAATCTCCAGCCTGGGAAGGACGAGTTGCTGAAGGTAGTTATCAACGTATAGCAATATTTGTTGTGTAGTGCGCCAGATAGTGCAACGCATGTCGACTCCTCACCCACTCACCCAAAAGCAGATATCCACTATACCATCTCTCCAGAGACTCACGATTCGTGGAAAGCGATCTGTTGTAGGCGAAACGGTGTGTGGAAACTG
>JAXQGX010000456.1:0-14722 GCA_037040455.1 Irpex sp. P115-07
GTGCTTTCGATGGCCAAGCTTGATGATGATGTGATGGGACTTCATATCCGCTCCGGTAATCCTCAAACCCGTAGTTGTAAGTGCACTCTCGACGCTACCTCGGCTATGGTGTAGATCCAATTGGATTAGTCTATCTTCGCACAAAGCAGAGCAGCGGTAAGTTTCATTTCATTTCGCTTCTTTGTACTTTACATCGCATGCGCAAACAACCTTTATTTGCTCTTTAGGGCTTTGGCTATCCGCTCCCTGGGTCATCCGAGTCCTAGGTCTGCATCCCAGATGCCACTGATTGTCTCATGGATCTCTCTTTCACTCATGGACATAGACAAGTACGAACGAGGAGATGGATAAGTGGTAAGCGGCTAAGTCACCTTAACTTACAGCCTCCACCTCGAGGAGCTTTAGATCATCTGCCAGCTGGTCTTATCTCGAGCACATCTCGATACGATCGCTTCCTTCCGTTCCCAGTGCTACTTGTCGGCGCGGTAGTAATCTTTGTCGACTCCTCAACAGGGCGTGACCGTCGGGCCACATATAGGAGTCTCGCTGCCTCTCGCATCCTCCCGAAGGGGCGTATTAACATATGTCATCAGGACTCACACCGGTAACCTTCTATCTCTGCGGTACCTGATAAACGTGGTCGAGCTGGGTACATACGTTGATAATTTGACAGCATTTTCGAGCCTCCTCCGCCCAGCGATCCCAATCCGGCCACCGTCCCACTCTAGCCTGGTCACACTCGACAGCCATGCGATGCGTCAGTATGTCGTAGCTAGTTCTCGATGTTCATAGCCAGGTAACACCCGCTCCGTGCCGGAGGCGACGACCCGTGTAGGCCACGAACATGGCTGGTTCCGCAAGATAGTCCAGAGTCTACTCATATCAGCGAGGTACGCGAGGATGAGACAGCCCGCACGCAGTGGAAGAACGAAATCGCTCTCAATCTTCACCGTCAGAATCGTCGAGTCCTTTGTCGCCGCCCCGCCAGAATCGAGTCGGTCGGTCTGGGCGCCGCTTCCCGTGATTCCAGAGCTTAATAGGCTAAAAGGCGCTGCTGGGACGTTTGTTTTTGCCTTCCGGAATAGCGTTGTCCGTACGTGCAGGTTTCGTAGAGCCTGATAGTTTAGGGATGCATGTGCATGGTGAGCGAGAAACGTGTTTGTTGGCCTTGTATGTACGTAAGGGTCGGGATCTTCAAATTATGAGTACTAGTGCTCATCAACGAGCAAGTAATCTCGGGACTGCGCTGGCTGTAATGATTCACAAGTACTCATCGGTACTCTAGTATCCAAACATTTCTGCATACACCGAGTCACAGCACCGAGTCAGGCCCAAAGCAGCTACTTCCACACGTCCCTCGTCTTCGAACGCACTCAATCTCAACTCTACCTGACCACGTCCAAGGAATCACGGCCAAAGTCCGCACACTCCGAGGTTGTTCGCTTCTTCCTTTCATACATTCATCCGTACATCACCCCTGCGTGATACAGTAATTCTGAAATCAGGCTGGTCGGGTGTACGTCGGTCTTTGGGAGGGGCGGGAGGTTGCATGAAATTTAAGATGGCTAGGGCCGTTCGCGTGTCCCTTCGACTGCTTATGTACGATAACCAAGTCAGTAGAGTTATCTAGTACTTGTATGGGCCTTAGAGTATAAGCATACAGCTGCAAGGCACGGTGCAGCATGACTTACGAGAACCTCACAAGCTCCGCTGATACCGTACCTTCCAGCAACAATCGGAATTCGCGTCCATTGATCATGATGCATGATGTCCAGAGTCCAGACCGAACGCTGACGTTGTGGAGTTGTTCATTCCCTTCTTCGGTAATCGTTCCCGCTCAAACCTCGCTGTAATGGTACCGGTATCGATGACGTCACTATACTCGCGCTGTATTGTATGGCTGACACAGCCTGAGTCAAACTCGTCGATTCGCATTCACATGCATATCTCCATGAGCACGAAAGGTCTGCAGCTTTCCAGAACGTGTGAGGTACACTCGGTGACGATGTGAAAACGTGAAGGAAGAAAGGACAAGCCCGTGGCCACGAGCCGATAAGTCTAAGCATAAGCATAAGTCCAAAACGGAACATAACATAACTCAGTTCGAAGGTACACGAGCCGTAGCATATGTTGTGGCACTAGTGCCGCCTTTGAATTGTACGGTCAAAGCGTTTTGAAAGAACAACGTTCATTTCATCTTTGCGATCTCACTAATACTAGACCACCCCTTAGTTCAAGCACTAGTGTGACGTCAAGGCAAGAAAGACAAAAACAAAGGGTACACCTCTTTACTCTGCGATCTCTTTGTCTCAACGCACGATAGATGAATATGAGAACAGAGCTATTGGTGTCCGAATCGCGTGTGTGTACCTCGCCGTGGATTGGTGGTTTTTGAGTAGCTTGAACCCACGGTCATCTCCGCCTTCGCCAATGGACCTCCTTTTGTCCAATGTCGTCGTAGCACGGACAGTGCGTACCTACCGTGCACACGCATCCACCAATTGCGAATATCCTGTGCACAATATATCGCCTCTCGCACTGTTTTCGACATACGTGGGTAAATGTGAAATACAGATGGGGACGTCGGGCATCGGTTGGCACTTTGCAATGCGGGATTTTCGGCTGGTGCGACGACTGCCTCAAAAGGAGATACAATAGCGGAGACGTCGCCGTATTGGTCAGTTGCAAAGGAAAGTGTACGTACGAAAGCGGGGAGGCCATGCGTACGTTGTACGTACATGTATCTCGATGAACTTGAAATTCTTCCAGGCCCACCACGCGAATACGAGCAGCTTGAACGTCTGTCATGGTTGCTTGTATAGTGCTTCTTCGTCTTCTATGACGTGCCAGGAAGGCGAGAGAAGCGGCCATGTCGTGCATGACGTTCGTTGCTGCATAGAGTGTCACAGTTTGTATTACACATTCTATACAGACGTTGTCCCTTGCCGTAGATCGCCATTCAGTTACCCCGCATTGCGACGATCTCGCCCTCGCTGCTCATGCGTGTCCTTGCTGTATGAGATCTCCATGCGTATGACGCATACAGTCATGTACCCCCTGATGCGACACCACCCCCTGGTGCGACGCCTGCCTTTTACGGCAGCGCTCTTCTGTATTTGGTGCTCGCTGACGTGTTGGCGCTCATTGGACGCCTGTACCCGCCCGACTAAAATGCAGTTATGGTGGAAATTGGGGATTTTGTAGCTAGGCCTCTGAATATTTCCCGCTCATTATGTACAGAATCACAGACAGTTCTATTAATACCAAAAACTACGAGCGATTCCTGCAGCGAGAGCGGGAATGCAGCTTTACCCACTTACCATACCAGGCAGGCGTCGCACCAGGGGGTGGTGTCGCATCAGGGGGTACATGACTGTAGTGAAATATCACCAGTTCAGAAGCTTTGGAGGCAAGCTTAAGCTGCTGGAACCGATATACAGTTTTCGTTGCGGGGGTGGCTAGCGAGTAACACAGAAAGAAGATATTAGAGTTGGAGAATAGAGGTTATCGAATCAGACGACAAGATGGGACTTATCGTCTTGTCAGTGAGATCAAAGAACTGAGTTGAGCTTGACAAAATACCTTGCTCTTCGCCTCCGACTTTCCTCCTCACATGCTCGCGCATCCTCAGTTTCAGCACAGGTGGCGAGCACGTCGGCTCCGTATTGGCTCTCCGCAGATTCCGATCGCCCTCACCCCTTCCCCGCATTTCCCCTCTTCGCATCGTGAATCTTTCTGTGATAATCGAATCGATAACCTTCCTGAGTGGCGGCCCGCCAGGCTTCTGTGACTTCGATTGAGGGATCAGCCCATCGAGAATCGCTGCTTTCTGACTGGACGAGATGGGTGAAGGAGAGGCGCATTGTGGGGACGATCTTCGGAATAACTGACAAGCAGATCATAGGAGATCGTGCTCATCGATATAGGTCGATAACGTCGATGAGGGGGGCTGATGGGGGTGATAGAAATGGAGAGGGCGAGATAACCACGAGGAGTGGTAGTGGAAGCCACGAGGTTATTGAACGATGGCGTATACGATATGTGAGGGAGGGCGATTATCATCTACAGATCAGTGGAAACCCGACGACGGCATGGGTTCTAGGTGCAGTCGGACTGCCGGCGGAAAGTCGACTCGAGTCAATGCGACGACGTACACTTATCGTTTGAAATACTGATAACCTCGAAACATCGACATAAGCAGGAGATTTCGCAAGATCAAAATGGTAGTAAACTTACTTTACCGCTACGGGCGAAACAAGCATGGTGATGCCGATAAGCTGGTCCATACACTCGGGAGAAGGTTCAGAGGTTCGAGAGTTGTTGGCTTCAATTCGCTGCATTCCGAGGGTTGGAGCTGTAGATAAGTAAACACTGTAGGCGAGCCGACTACTAGATCCCGAGGTTCTATTTTGGTACCTGCGAACGTTCTCTGAGGGCGGGTCCGAGATAGCCCATTGAAGCTTTGCACGTTCGGTTCTGCGGCGCGTGTCGACATCGCACGCTTCAATGCGCAAGCGAGAAAGGTGGTTGGTACATCGAAAGGGGAAGTTGAAAGGACGTCACGGATGACCGGGTCCAATTACACCCTGGCACGGGCACGTTTATCGTGCTTCTTCTTCGTGGCGTTGATCGACGATGTTTGTCTAGATCTCTCTGTCTATATATACGTGTATAAGTAGCTAGCAATTGCAATTGCAAGTTTAAGGAGGAATTGGAAGCACAACGCGGCACATACAGGGGCCACAGATGGTGAGGGGGAAGCTTGAGAGCGACGAAGGTGAGCACGTACCTGGAGGACCTTCATCTACAGATTCTTCACTTCTAATCAATGTTGACCCAAGGAACGTGGAATATTGGCCTTGAAATTGGACATCGACAGCCGAAATCAAACAGGTCATATCCCACCGCCATCGAGGGCATTCGGAAAACATATGCACGAACCTAACGTACTCGGCTTTCAATAACATGTATATGTCGCGGCTCACTGACATGTACAGGTACACAGAAAAGATCAAAGTGCCCTCGTACAATCTATAGCTAGTCTATACATACAGTACAGTAAGTTAAAGTTATCACGAAGCACCAAAGGCTCTCACTCACCGGCTCGACTCAGGCGGTGCACGTTCGAATACACGCACCTCGCATTGCCTCAACGGCCTTTCCCCGCTCACAGTCTCGTTCTCATCCAGAGCACGCAAGCACGTAGGTTTCGGTGAACTAAGCTTGCCATGAATCGCGCATCTGCCGTGGTGGTCGTTGTGCAAGAGTCGTCCAGACCGTAACTGTGATCAAGCGCTCAACTGCATTGCTAAGCGCCACAGCCTACCGTACCGTGACGGAGGGTTTCCCGTGTACCCTCACAGCCTGAACAAACCCAGTGGGATGTGTAAGTGGGCATCGCCCCCGGGTCTATAGGATTGAACCCTACGTTCATGGCAGGCACAGGATGGAACGGTAAGTGCTAAGCACCTATCTCATTGTCATGTAGATGATACGCTAAGTACGGGTATTCAAGTTGTACATGTAACTTTAGTGAGTTATCCTACCCTAAAGCTACCTAATTTGATTGCTCAGGCTCTACCTGGCCATACCCGCACAGGAAGTATGTAACCAAACACTGTAACTCGAGTCCTGTCCCGACAAACCCGACGCCGCTGACAATGCCCAACGGCGGCGGAACGCCACGCTCTCCGTGTAGCATCGCATAGGACGATCGATGGCGTGTAAGCGGTCGACATCACAGGCTCAGTGATAACTCCTGCAAACGAGTCGTGCAATACCCACCCAGGCTGTGTACATTGCACATCAATGCAATATCACCGTGTCCCTAGCGAGGCCTATCAATTCGACACGAGCACGAACGCGTTCCCGACAGGGTCAGGTGCGCTTTCCCCATACAATACTTATTACTTACTCCTTATTTATGTTCCTGTTGTTGTTTGTTCCTCCACGATCTCCCTTGTTTTTGTTTTTCTAGAGTACAAGTCGAGATTCGCTTGCGCGTGACTTGTAGTGTTGTGTCGAGTCGAGTCCAACTCACCGAGTCAACTCGACTCGCGAGTTCGCGAAGCAAAACTCGGAAAACGAGTTGAGTTGAGTTTCACACTCGAGTCGACTCGCGAGTTGCTGATGGGACTGCATCCACTGTACCTGATTGGCCAAGACACGATTTCCCGTGATCCCGTTCGTTTCAGCCTGTCGACGTCAGTCCGCTTACCTGAGGAGGCGCGTCTATACCGGTGAAAGCAGGCCGGCGCCAACCTGCAGCCAGTAAAACACTTTCGGAGGCTCAGGCATACATACCCCCGCCTTCACAAATAATTTTACTGGAGGCTACAATGACAAGAATACTCTAGACACTCTTGGTTGAGAAGATTTATCTTTCAACCCTTCCGAATCGGTGAAAACGACTTTCCTCACACTGCACGGGGAAATCCGAAGCTCGTGATGCGAACTCGCGAGTCGACTCGGTAACTCGACTCGGCTCAACTCGTGATGTCGAGTTTTTCCGAGTTGGATCGACTCGACTCAACTCAACTCAACTCGACACAACACTAGTGACTTGCGATATCGGAAGGAGGAATGTCGTGAGACTCAACCCAGAAAATCGCTGTCAAATTCGAATTTGCGAACGAGGTAAGTAATGATTGAGTGATCACTTACCTACCCTCTCTTCCTTCCAGCCCTGAAGCTCACACACGTTCTCGAGCTTTCTTTCGTCTTCTTCCCCATCGACGCTGACATGACCTGTCAATATCCGATGCTTACCGTACGACACTTGACGCCTCCGAGAACGCTTCTCGGGCGAGGCAATCACCTGTCCTATCTTGACTTACCCCAGGTTTTCTGTACTCGTGCGTTTCTGTGTTTCTTGTTCTCCGACGGCTTCAGTGGTCTGGACGGACAAGGCGCCGCAGCATACAATCGAAAAGCTGCGCGTCGAGTCAATGAAGCCCAGCGTATCGCTGACGACGCACCAGTTACTGTGCACTATCGCTCGTCGTCCAATCCGTACGTACCCCGGTACCCCGCACTGCAGTGTTCCAATGTGACGCGTTGACGCCGCTGTCGATCGAAATGAAACGTCCTGTTGCACATGTCAAGTAAGTAAGTCCTCGCCACGCATTCATATGTACTCTGTTACTTTGCGAGATTGGCGTACTGAACGTCTGCTGATATGCAAGGTCAGTATGGAAGCAGATATCACTGGCCGTTGGCAAGGTGCAAGGTGCCTACTTATGCGAGCTCGTTGTTCTTCCAGACGTTTCATTGAGCAGGCGTTCGTCGCGGTGTGATAGGATAGTAGTAAGTATGTGGAGAGGTAGCGTTCATCTTGTGGCGAGCCGCTACCGAGTACGAGTGATGCTGATGCCAATGCAACGCAGAGGCGCATGATGACTGGTGACTTCTTGTAATCGCGCCCTCCGCCGCCGCCGCTCATTGGCGCAAACATAAGTAATGAATGCTGATTGTCCGTATTGAACATGGAGGTGCGAGCCTATCAAATCGTGAGTGTCTGAGAGTGCCAGCCGATGCGGAACGGGTGTTGCACACCCAGGTAGGCGGGTATCTGTCAACTTCGAGGCGCAGGTATATCTGGTCTCTGCGCACTATATTTTGAGCAGTTTACCTACAACATACGCTATCAACGAGTGCTTACCTGCACATAGTAATATGCTACCCCGCAATACCCTACCGTATCTCCGCAGTTCACGAACGCAGTCTCAGACGCGATACTTACCCACACCACGCCGATCGGATTTCCGCGGTAGTTCGCCCACAAGGTGAGAGAGTTCACACTTCAGCGAGGCGTCGGCGGCCGCAGTTGCGGGGTGAGAAGCGTCTCGATGTGTATGTACCGCCTTGTGCAGTGCATCGTCTACGCATCGGTGCGGGGTAGAAGGATCGCTTGTACGATGATTCTGGCAATAAGATATGGTTTCGGGCGGGAGTCGTGTAGTAATCGTCGGGATGAGCTCTTCCTGACGCCATACAATGTCGTTAGTGCTGTATGTCAAGATGAGACGAGACCGCACTGCGTTGCTTACCAGCAGATACCACCTCAGCAGGTCCAGATTTCGAGATATTATACGCCGTTGTACGCGTCAAGATAACGCGTCACGGGAAACATAGAAGAAGTGGTTACCACATACTTTATTGGACGTGCAGTCTCAGCCTGCTGTGCTGCAGTGTCTATGCTTCTCCCGCCGCCGTAAGTATACAGTGATTCTGCGGGTACGGCGAGAAATGAGGAAGCCCGAAGGCGGGTAACGGCAGATGTTGTCAACCTCTTGATGACGATATCTGTTCAATACCCACAGGCCAAGATTTTCTGTCAGCGAAGTCGAAGACGATGTACAGTGATATGTGTTGCGTAGATAGCAGTGCTTACAAGTGGACATCGATTTACCGTGAGCGGGATTCGCGTACTCGTGCGGTGCTGGTCGTGCTGTATGAAGCATGTCGCGTCGGGAATGCCAATTCGCGTGCCTCTATTCTCGTCGAAGACTTTGTGCACGTAAGGAAACGACCATGACAGGTATGGACCTGCACGTTTGT
The DNA here is from genome assembly GCA_037040455.1 of Irpex sp. P115-07. NCBI lineage: Eukaryota > Fungi > Basidiomycota > Agaricomycetes > Polyporales > Irpicaceae > Irpex > Irpex sp. P115-07. The sequence continues at coordinate 8,560 of JAXQGX010000456.1, forward strand.
AGTTAGTGCTCTTCCCACTCCTGCAGATATCGCTTGAAGCACTCACTGCAGCTCACGACATCATTTCCCCTATCTTCAATAACGTGCCCCTTCGGTATTACGTCTCTTCAGATCCACAAACACGAAGAAGGAACGAAGAGGGGGTCTAGACATGATTTATCCCGCCAATCCCCCGTTGGGGTCGCACCCAAAACCTAACCGAAAGCTAAACACAATTCAGTAAAGTAAAGGCCGTTAGTTCCAGATGATCACAGCACGTCAGCAGACTGGACTGGCTCTCGCTTAGCAGCGACCCTCCCGTTTGCAACGTAACGACGAGCACAAGGCTNCTGTTTGATTGGCTCCTCGGCAACCTGTGACACGCCCCTGAGGGCGTAAGTCACCGGAGGCGCTTATTCTTCACATGCTTCCCATCCTTACTCTCATTGGCTAGAAAATGTCTGATAAACTGAAAGCCCCGGTATTGGATGGATCAGGTTACCGAGCGCGCTAATGACGACGGTGATCTTTTAGCCAGAAGAGATCGGCAGGGCCCGTCCGAAGCGACGTTTATGTCCGTATTTGGTATGTCGGGACTACCAGGAGTTAACAGCGTGCCTTGGGCGCATCGGGAGCTGTGATCTGGAATATATTCTGGGCGCTGTGGGGAAAGCCTGTTTCGTAACCAGAACGCGGCCGCCACACTAGTCGATGTAGTCGCTGGCTTATGTCGGGGCGACCTCGGAGTCGGCCTGCCTTAGGCCTCACAGCACTAAGCATATTATTTTCTAGGTCCTCGGGCGGGGTATTACCTACAACAGTCGGGAACAGTGGCCATAGAGGTGAGGTCAGAGTGCCTTGGAGCAAGACGAGCTAAGGACGCGGTTGTCGCATTCGCCCTTGACGTACATGGAATACAACCTATTTCACGAGATTCAGCTGTGGATACTCGGTGATGAATATTCATTAACAGCTGAACAAGGTGGTGTATTCAACTGATACACCTACGAACCCATGTCCGAAGCTTAGTGCACCATTAGCGCACGGTTTTTTATTATACACAGGGGTAGCTCATTACTAGGCTAAAAATGAGATGAGTATTGTTCACAGAAGAATAGGCTTCATCCAACCTGACATCGTGTAGAGGTCTCAACACCATCTCCGAAAAGAATGGAGATTTCATCCAGTTCGTACGTGCTCTCCTTCAAAGTAGTCGATTGATTATTGTTCATTCATCGCTCTGCAGTGACGACCCTCTACAAAAAGATTCTGTCCTGTGCTAAGATGCGTCATTTTCGCCGAAGTGTGCTCAACTCATGATCGACGCGTCGGGACCCCCGCCCCGTACCTAGCCACGCGCCGCCCACAAAGCTTCAGGCCCTGCAAACCAAAGTTTATCCCAATGCCGCATCTCGCAACGCAATCGGTGGCTTTTGCTCGTTTGTATACGCTATCGACAACGGAACACCGCCCTTATCCAGCCATCTCGCACCCCATATCTGGAGACTCGCTCGAGACCGTCCATGGTCGTAACAGCGGGGCGCCACAACATGTGATATGACAGTGAGGCATGTGCAAAGGGACAACAGCTCGCGATGGGCGATGTAAGTAGTAGGAGCACGGTCCGTCTCTCCTCGCAGAGATCCTCGCTGACGACGTTGCTGTTCAACGCAGATCGTTGTGCTCTGAATGGGTGGGCGAAGTAAAGGACGGCGAACGGTACGAACTTCCAATCATGCACAGGCAAATTTTACCTCTTTGCGACGAGTAAACGAAATGGACGCGTCGAGGCTCGACGACTTGTGGGTACGTTTCAAAATCAGAGAGACTAACTTTCTTTAACCTACTGATCGTGCAGCGATATACGATGGACGATGTGGTTGATGGACGATATACGATTTGACGATGATGGCAAAATGATGGAGGAGAGGGAGCGGACCCGGTCCAATGAGATAGACTTTTGGGTTATACCCTCGATTTTCCATCTATCCTGAAAGCAGCCGGTGCGTGTTGATTGGGTATGACGACGGTGAGTGTCAATTGAGGTCATCGTTCGGCCGTCGCGGTACGAGGTATGTGAATGCCTCGTCGACCTGTGATACTTCATATAAACATGCGCACTTACACGGTATCTGTGTAGTTTGACGTTCTGCTGGTCCCCGACGGCCGACGAGGTTCCTGCACTGTCTTTTCCTAGACAGCAACCCCCGATCGACGAACTAGTGCTTGATGCGTACCTTGTACGCCACGAATCGACGATACGGTCGCGCCCCGTCGGGCGAGTAGTCCGGTCTTCGCGGAAATGAAACAAGTACAGAATCAGCTTAGCAGTGGGTGCCTCGTCCAAGTACTGACCGTTTCGCAGGAGAAACCATCTGTTATCACTAGGTACGAGTGTGTGCACTACTGAATGCTGGCCTTGTGCAGACATCTCGATGAGAATAAGAACGCCCACGAATATGTGTCCGGAAAGACTCGCCTCCTTCAAGAATCAACAAACAGAACGAGAATGCTACAGAATACACATGATTCACACTACGGCTCAAGCCACACTGGAATACCCGTAGCGCGAAACACAACATATTCATCTGTCGCTAACCGTTGTTACATCGCGACGTCATCATCAAATTCAACTCAAGTCCTTGTCCAATGGCGAGTAGGCTAATCCATTTACACCTTTCCCTTGTCTTCTACGTATGAAGTTAAGCTAATTCCTGAGTGTTTCTATTCTACAGAGTGGACGTGATTGGCAGCTTGGATACCTATTGGAGGCCTAGAACTACTCGGGGCGACAATTAGTAGCTGCTACCACCACTTTTAAGCTTTTGTGAACGAATCGAATCGAGGTGAGTTCGACAGTTCACTGGCTCTGTTTAAGGGAAGGAGAATGCTGGTGCCTCGACTTAGCCTAGCTTCGATAGTCAGTCTTGTCTGTTGAGCTGGTTTACGCATCGTGAGAGGTTTCCGAGAACTACGGAAAACGTCCAGTCGAGCAGAAAGTTAATTGCTATTTTCGTTTATGTGTAGTACGCAAAATACTTACTTACCATTGGCCAACCCGCCTGGCCACACACCGACACTCTCACCTCGTCAGTCCCGGCCCAATCAAAGCATCACACGCCCATTGGCTACACCTCCCACCCTTCCGCATGCTCAGGCCCCCACGTCAACGCGTCACCAACCACCAAAGTCTATCGCTCGTCTAAATTTTCACTGCACAGCTGAATGCTTCCGAGATGTGAACTCTAGGCCTTGAGCCACATGGGACCGTCGGGGATGTGAGATGGTAGTCCGTATGATGCGTCCTATCAATTTTTGCGTTGGTCGTTGGGTTTCATAGAGGTTACTTACGTACGGAGTACATAGCTGTAGAGAGGAAAATTTGTTGAGGGATGTCATTGGTCGTTTTGTGGTAAATAGCTTTCGACGATGCAGTCCGGTGTGCGACCGTTAGCAGTTCGAAGACTCGGAGACCCTGGCGGAAAATCTCCACGTTCAGTCTCAGGCTAATATGCGCCAGTACGTACTACGACTCGGATGCGCAGTAATACTTGTAACAAGTAGACTATGAACGCGTCATGACCAAATACGACGATCGACGATCCTCACCGCGACATCGAATTCGACAATGAATTTGATTCCGAATTTGACTGCATGCTGCGCCTCACCCCACTCCACCCTCCACCTCCCTTGCATTCCAACATTTCATTTTGAGTGCATCTATGACCAGTACTCGTGAATTTGCTCATCGGAAGCCCGGGTCCTAGACCCAACGCCCTTCAATACAATATTCAATATGCAGTGACAGCCTGGGGTCGAATTCCATATTCACAATAACTTACTGTATGTTTGGATGTCGGTTTACTGGCCCGGAAGTAGCCAATGAACGTGGTGGTATAGTTTATGAGTATATATAGTACACACACGGAGGAGGAAGGCCTACGACGATGTCATACCATAGCGGCGGCATTTCTTGGTTTTCAATTGGACGTCGGTGCGTCATGGCCAGTGGTTTATTGGAAAGTAAAATTTGATTTCGCAGTACGATGCTGGAGGCCGTACTGTATCGATGATCCTTGGACATTGGCAATAAGCATGATATTCCCGACGACTACGACTACATAATCACAAGGACCGTTCTAATCACCTGGTGTACTTATTGAACGGATTAGTAATCGCGAATTCGGATAGACCATCGTAACCTCGAGATAGACGTACGGCTGTTCGGGAACGACACGCGAAAGCAAAGATCGTCACTCGCCATTCTCGTCACTCACCATTCACAGACACATCCAGAAAACTGCGGGAAAGACGGCAAAGACGGGAACAGGAAGGGATCGAGGTGACGCTTTGACCTACGTATGATAGACACCCGCACGTATGATAGGCACCCGTACGTAGGAAGTCACGGCAGAGAGAAGAGGAACAGCGAGTGGGAAAGGGCTGGGAGGGATCACGGAGCTGTCTACGTGTGAGAGCGGGCGCGGAACGAGTGGATGATACGTACGTTAGGCAGGTATTGATTGAGATAGTGACGAGATTGAGCTGTCAGAACGTACGAAGGATGCACGGACGGGTACATGGACGGGCGGGAAGATGCGTGGATGAACGCACGACGGGTAGATGCGTGGATGCGTGGACGTCGGGGCCGGGGATGCCAGTGTTCGTGCCTATACGTGCCTGCAACGCCTGGTCAATAGTCCATGATCAGTATACGTAGGACGTTCTCTAACGTCCGAGGCCTACCGTATCGTCCATCTCTGATACTTAACACTATACGTCCATACGTATCAGAACCCAACACCGATACAAACATAGATACTTGGGAGCCTTGAACGTCCCGAAATACCTCCACATCCCGCGCCAAACCCAAACCTTTGACGATCTTTGCCACACAGCACAGCACCCGCACCCGCTCGAGGTCGTAGCTCCCGTCCGGAGAACCGCGAGCACAGACGCGAAGATTCTATACCTGATTAGTGAAAGGATGGGCGAGTGAGTGAGGGAGTTCGGAGGCGCGGTGCGATTCCCAGTTCTTGAAAGTGATGATCCTCGCCTTGGTGCCTTCGGTGGATGTGAGTTCGGGAGTTGCTTGGTCAGAGGTGTAGAGAGCCGTAGACGCGATGGGAGTCTACGCCTTTGAGTGAATAGGATGCGTTGAGTGAATTGAGGAGGGGGAAGCCCGATGTGATGTTCGATCGGGGATGATTCCCCTGCGAGTGGGAGTGGGTTCGCTGTCTTTGTTCTGTATGTTCTGTATGATAGTTACTGAAGAAGAGAGAAGAGGCGGGGGAACGTAACGAGATATCTGGCTTAGTGAGGTGGGCGGTTGGGTAGGCGCACCATTCATTCAGTAGCTACTTGAGAGTCACAAACGATAAACGCACGGTGGCTTCTTCATTTACAGTAGCCTTTGTCATCATCGAGAAGAGGGATGCGGGTGCGGGGGTATGTGCTAGGAGTGGTCAGCGTGTTCATCTACCGGCCGAGCGACTTGCAACATAGTCTATAGGATCGGATGAACGCAGGAAACCGTACGACCGAAACCTTGCAATTGTAGTGTTAGAGTAGAAGGAGTGGATGGATGTCCGCGGAGGTTAGTTAGTGTTGGCCATGGTTTAGTGTCGTAGCTAATCGGCCGGGAGGAGTGTTAATGAATAGAAGCAGTGAGTTGTACGTATTGAAGGTAGAGCCTTTACAGTGATTGTAGGTATCGACGTAACCGACGACAGGTTGTAGCGTAGCAAGCAGACGGCAGAAGAAGAAGGAACAAAAAACGCGAGCAACCCTAGAATGGAGGAGGGATGGTTGATATGTTCTACTCAGGCGTAGTGGAGCGGGAAGGGCTGGTCTAGGCGAGTGGGAGAGCCAATGGGAGGGGGCGGGAAGGGGCGGGCCGTGGGCGGTCGTGTGATTGGAAGAGGCGAAGGGCGGCTGCGATTGGACGGGTGGGGAGGGCGAGTAAGGAGCCGAGAGGGCCTGGACGTGGTGGTTGGACCTGACCCGATGGTGTCACGCAGGAAAGTTGAGGGTGGTCATCGATATGTCGGTGACAAGACCAGGGGGATCCAGAGCACGCGGAGAAAGTCTGGGAGGAAAGAGGAAGAGTGTGGGACAGAGGGGTGGGAGATTCGCCGGGGTAGACGGGGGATGGGCAGACAGGTGGTGACAAGGGCGGTGAGTG